>JAPYXV010001075.1:0-14482 GCA_028533065.1 Trachops cirrhosus | reverse complement strand
GTGCTTCTTCATGTAACCTCACCTCCTTCCCTGAAACGGGAATTCCCTTCCTAACCTGCCCTCCGCCCCACCCCCAAGCTCTCCCCCCACCTCCATCTTTGGAGCACGCACTCGCTGTCCAGGTCACAGCCAAGCTTCCTGGCCTGCACGAGCCTTTTGCAATGACTGTCCCCTTCCTTTTCCTGTGCCCACTGCACCCTGGGCTCATTCCTGTGGTCCCATTTCCGACATGCACGGTAATTCATATTGTTACAGCTCTGTTTTTCCTTCTAAACTGAGCATTTCTGGCCCTGGGTGGGCGGCTCAGTTGGTTGGAGTGCCGTCCCAATGTGCCAAGGTTACAGGTTCGATCTCTGGTCAGGGCACATACGAAAGTCAAACAATGAAGGCATAAACAGGCGGCACAGCTGGTCGCTGTTCCTCCCCACCCCCCACCCCCGCCGCTTCCTCTCTCTCTGAAAGCAGTAAATAAAAGGAAAAATTAAACAGGGCATTCCTTGAAGGCAAGACTTCCTCCTTCTGTCCTCTTCTCCGCAGCCTCCTGCACAGGACTCCCTGCTGTCTCGTCCCTGAGGGATAAATAGGCACAGGGTCTAGGGACAGCACAATTTTTTCAAAGCTGAAAAAAAACATGTTTGAGACCTGAAAAAAATGATAGCTCCAAATTTGGGGTGGGGGGCAGTGCAAAATAAAGTTTACTAACGTCTGTCTGTTAACCATGTTAAATCAGCTTCATTCACTATTCAATGTAATGTCATAAGAAAGGTATTACAATCGGAAAAAAACGTCTGGGGTGGGTTTTCTCCCTGCAAGAATCTCCCACTCGCACAGTAATTGCTGAGAATCCATAATCGTCACGAATTGCCCATATCCAAATAATTTTAAAAGTGAAATCATCTCTAAAAGCCTTTTAAAATTTCTAAAACAAATAAAAAGTGTTAATGCAGGCTGGGCGTATCATAGCGTATCTGATATGAGGAGGGCGGGGACTCCCGAGGCCCTAAGGGAGGGTGTCTAAGGCATCGAAGATCTTCAACGTGCTGGAGCTGCCTGCAGGGGGAGGGTTCAGTCAAAGGGCGGCGACTGAATAAATGAGGTGACCTCACCTCCTCCTAAACAAATAGCGGGCCGTGGGGCACTGTGCTTGCAAGGAGGGTGTATGCCACCCCGGGGGGCCATGGAAGGCAAGTGCCCACATGCATCCACGCATGTGGGTGCATTGCCTCAGCCGAAAAGTTTGTGTGGTTGTTTCCGTGCGAGGGCTCGAGTAGTGCCTAGTTGTCTCTACCTTCGTTCGAAGCAGTTTTGTTCGATTGCATTGCGACTGCTGTCATATCAAAAAACTTATCAAAACTGGTGAAATTTTGTGCAGCCATTTAAATACTGAAGATGGAAGAGACTATGCAACATTTCTGGTGTATATGCTTTATTATTTCGAGAAAGGTAAAAATGCGACTGAAACACAAAAAAAGACTTGTGCCGTGTATGGAGAAGGTGCTGTGACTGATCAAACATGTCCAAAGTGGTTTGTGGGGTTTTGCGCTGGAGATTTCTCGCTGGACGATGCTCCACAGTCTGGCAGACCAGCTGAAGTGGATAGCGATCAAATCAAAGCATTAATCGAGAACAATCAACATTGTACCACGCAGGAGCAAGCCAGTGTTTTCAAAATATCCACATCCATGAAATTAATGGTGGAAATGAAAAATGTGTCTTTTAGCAGGAGGAACCTGCTTCCGCTTCCCTTGTTTCCATTCCGAGGGACACGCACCAGGGCAGCTCCCTTGGCCTCCTGCCAACCTTCGCTCACTTTGCGAATTCTGAGTAGGGGCGGGGGAGGCGGGTGTCCCCAGCTCAGCCCTTCCTTCCCCCCCGCTTTCCCTCCTCGGGGACCCAGGTCCCCACAGGAAGTGTGTGTTTGGGGCTGCCCTTCCCTGGGCGTTACGTTTACAGGGGCAGGAGCCCATGTGCGAATGCTAGCGGGGGTCCAGCTGCGCCTGTGAGCACGGGTGGGCCCTTCCGAAAAAGGGCTCATGTCTTCTTTGTTCCCCTGCAACCAAGCTGCGTCCACAGGTGGGCAGTGTGATCTCCTTCCTGTTTCAGAGATGTTCACCGTGGGTGAGCCTGCTCCTCTGAGGCTGACCTTGCCCTTGTGATTTGCTTTGGCCAATGGAATGTGGGTGAAAGGGCAGTTCCAGGCATCACATGTGTCCACGTGGCCCTCGTGTCATGTGGCCCTCGTGCCACGTGGCCCTTCTGCACTGAGAAGAGCATGGCCACATGTCCTGTGGTCCCAGGCCCAGAGACTCGGAGCAGAGAGAGACTTGGAGCAGAGAGAAACCCTTACCCACAGCCTGAAGCAGGGCTGCCTTAGGAGACACAGACCCATGAGTAAGAAAAATCAATGTTTTGGTTTTTTTGTGTGTGTGGTAAGCAACTGAGACTTTTAGGGGTTGTTTGTTATGCAGCAAAAAACTACTAAAACTAGCTAATACACTCTGATGTTTAGAGGTGAAAATCTGCTCTCCGTCTGCTGGACTCGTACTGGGAAAGAGAGGTGGTATCCATTGAGCCCCTCGAACCAGAGCGATATGCAGCATCACAGTGGAAAGGTCTGTGTGTGGGAGCCTCCTAGGGTTCGATGGTCCCAAACCACTGCACACGCCTTTAGGAGACACTGGTTTGCCGTGGCGAGCCCACGCATGGAGAGAGAGAGACTGACCCAGGAACGCAATGCTGTTCTCAAAATGGAAGCTGGGGATGAAATGCAAACCGTCCCGCTACCTTGACAGGCCATTGGCATAAGGGCCCAGAATCAGGGCTGCTCCTGGGACATTTTTGAAGCTGCTGGCTTTCTTAATTATTTATTTCAGCCCTCGGAGTATCTGTCGAGACCGCTCCCCGGCCTGGATGGAACTGCACCGCAGTCACCTTTTCACTTGTCTGCTTCCTGGGAAGCCCCCGAGGGTGCCCAGAAGCTAGCCAGCGCCTTGCCCCTCGAGGTGGATGCATGAGAATGGGAAGCCTGTCCATGGCTCTGGCAGGGCACACCACGCACGTTTCTGGTCCTGCATGTGATGCTTTGCTCGCGTTAGCTTCCCAGACTGTCACCGTGGGGTGAGAGTGCTGACCGGGCACAGGTTCCCAGCTCCCTTCCTCCGCTCCACTCGGCAGGAGGTCCCTGGCCAAGCAGGTCAAGTTCAGCTCCCGGGGACCATTTCCACGGTTCCCCAAGAGCATGAGGCCCAGCGATGGGAAATGAATTGTTCTCCACAGTAGACACTCTGTTGGCAGCTGCTAAAGCCGTGTCTGTGAGACCATGGCACGTGGTTTCTCAGGGGCGGGAGAGGCACGGGCACTTCCTCCTCTGTCCCCACCAGCCCTGTGACTTTGGAGGGGGAACTTAATCTCCTTGAGCCTTATCTTTAAAACGACCATCAGAATACTTAAATCATGCGGAATAGATGCACAATGGCGGCTCCTAGTAGGCACTCCTGACAATAGAGGGTCTTTTTAAAAACGTTTTGGCAATGACTGGACTTTCAGCTAAATGGGCTGGCTTTTTATAACCTCTTTGGCCTGTAAGACTCAAAGGATAATTCTAGTCTATTTCAGTACATCTTGGATCTGCCTCGGTTGACGGGATGTGAAGCAGAGAAATGCTGATTTTTGAGTATTTTAAGGATTTTTGAGAGCATGGCACATCTTTCAATAGCATATATGAAAGCTTTGCAAATTGGAAATTAAAGTTGTAGCTTTGAACTTGAGTCTCAGCTGGTGCCTCACCCCATCTGCCCTCCCAACCTTCCTGACCACGACTGTCCTTCCTGTGGGGCCTGGGCTCTGGTCACTGCTGCTTCTGTGGACAACCCCCTCTCTGGGCTAGCAGTTCACCTTTTTCTCCATTACAAATAACAGCTCCTACATGTCTCATCCCTGCTTTTCCATACTGTGCTCAGTCTTCAAGGGGTGTGGATGCCGCCTCCTCCAGGAAGTCTTCCCTGAAGCTCCAGTGCATTTGCTGTTCCTTTGCATGTGCTGTAATGCAAGTAGCTTTAGAGTAAGACAGCCCTGGGCTTGCAGCCTGGGTCCATCTCTCAGCAGCTGTGTGACCTTAAAGCAAATACTCTGATCTTTCTAGCCATTTCCTCCTGCAAATAAATGCACCACTTTATCTGTAAGGTTGCTGTGAAGATTAAATAACAAAGAACCTTACCCCTCAGGTAAGACAGCCCACAGAGCTGTCTTCCTTCTCAGTAAACTTGACTTCCTTTCCCCTTCCGGCCACTGGCCTGTGTCACCATCTTCTCTGTCTTACACTGAATGTTCAGGGCTTTTCCTACAAGTCCATAGCTTGTCATTCATCCACTAAAAAGTCCTCATTGGTCACCTGCTATGTGCCAGGTGCTGTCCTGGCACTCAGGTGTAGGTGCGAGTAAAGTAGTCAAAGGTCCCTGGTGACATGGGACTCAGCCTCGAGCAGGGGAAGCAGGAAATAAGCAAAGAGTGTAACATAAGCACACTATTTCATCTGTTAGGAGGCGATAAGGTCTGTGGCAACAAAAAGAAGGAGAGCAGGGAGAGGGGGTCAGAAGTGTTGGGGGACCAGGTCGCAGCGTGAAACAGGCGGGTGGGGAAGCTGCAGGAGGAAGGAGCGATTGATTCAGGACACACTGGAAAGAGATGAGTAGGTCACATCCATTTGCTGGATGAACGAATGAATGGACTGTCAATGATTTTAAAAAAACTACATTTTCATTATTTCTAAGGGAAAATGGCTCAACAGCAAGAGTTTGAAATTTTAAGACATTTCTACCGAGCCCAGATTACATCTAATTAATAGAAGAAAGGAGAATTCTCCAAGTGTTAGTCCTGCCAGCCACACACGTCTTCAGAGAGAGAGCCGTCCCGCGGGGCTGCTGAGGGCGGGCGCACCGAGGCCGGAGTCTGGAGGGAAAGTTTTAATCGACCGCCTTTGGTAAGTGAATTTACAATTGCCTGTGACCGGAGAAGTCTGTCTGTACAGCGAGGAACGCTTCCAGCTCCTTCTGCAGGGAGTCTGAGGCCCTGAGCAGAGCCGCTCGGGCAGCGCTGGGCCGACTCCAGAGCCAGGCAAGAGCCCGGCGGGGGCCGTAGGTCCTCTTCCTCCACCTGCTGTCCGTGTCCTGGGCGGCCCACCCAGGAGCCACCCGCATACCAGCAGAGCCATGGGCCCCTGTCGAAAGGCCTTACAGTTCAAATTTCATGTGGTCTTCCGACAACCCCAGGAGGTTGTGGTCCAGGCTCAGAGAGGGTGTGTGATTCCCCCAGGTCACACAGCCATGCAGCCCACAAGGGCTTGGCCTCAGACTTGGGTCCTCTGATGCCCCCTACGGTGTTCTTTCTGACCCTGACCCACCCCAACTTACTGGACTCCAGTGCGAGGAGGGAGACAAGCTGAGAGGAGGACCCACTAGCTTATCCTGTTGCTGAGCCCTTGCTCCCTCCGGGCTGGGTAGTGGGTGTTCACAGACCATCACAGAACAATACCGCCTTGCTCAGCTCCGGAGGCCGTGAGAAGCACCCACTGTGGTGTCCGTGGGAACCGGTCCATCTCAGGTACCAAATGCCCTGTAAATGAGACTTTTACAGCGAGGAGGGGTAGGGAGGGCTGTCAACCTTACTGCTCAGTTGTTCGGCTCACAAATCGGCAGGGGCCAGACATGGGTGCAGACAACATTGTCCAGCACCCCTTCTTTGCCCAGGTCCAACATCACCTGGAAAATAAAGGACATTACTAAAACAGCTTTGGACCTTCAGGGATCTCACTCTTTTCTTGATGGGACTTTATGCTCATTTGTTCATTCATTCATTCATTCATGCCAAGCATTTGCTGAATGCCTGCTATGCAACAGGACCTCTTGCCAGTGTTGGGTCCCAACCATAACTGGATCCTCACCCTGCCCTTGCCTGTGACCATGTTTGAGGTACGAGGGGGGGGTGAACACTGAGAATTAAAGGAGCCAGAAGAGTTGTACGTAGCTGAGTCTGAGGTCTGAGGTGAAAGCAGGTAGTCATGGAAGGCTTCCTGGAGGAGGTGGAAGGATAGGGGCTGTTATCAGAGTGAAGGGGGTGAGTGTGAGCACACCATCAGAGGGCACGAGCAAAGGCCCACAGGCCAGAAAAGTGCACAGGGGGGAGGGAGCAGGTATTTGTAGTTGGAGCCTGAGGTTCAAATCCATCTCTGACTGATGAAGCCATGCACTAAGAACCAAGAAATTAAGGCAAGGAGAGAGACAGGACGTTGGCAACCAGACTGAAGGAGCTTGGACTTGATCTCCAAGGAAAGCAGAGAGAGCCAGTGAAGGGGGTTAGGCAGGAAGGGGTGGGGCCAGATTTGCATGCTAGGAGGGACAGGCTGGCAACCAAAGGAGAGACAGGAAGGCAGGGGAAGCAGGGAGACCCAAGAGGACTCCACTCCTCCCCAGCTCAGCCTCACACAACCCTCCCAAAGTGTCGATGCGAGAAACGTCCAAACCTGTGGAGAATTTTTATGAGTTTATTTGAATGAAACTGACAACATATGCCAGGAAGGAAAATCCCAGCGGATTGAGAACGTGCTCCAGAGAACAGCAGTTTTGCGTATTTTATACATTGGAGTCAAAGGAGGAGACGTAGGGAGGGTTACATGGGATCCACTGGTGGTGGATTAAGGGGGTGGGAGAAAGCAAAGTGGGGGAATCTCTGGGGTTTGATAAAAAGTGAAATGGATAAGCATGTACTTCTTTTACTTTGTGGGGTACAGGACCTACAGCACATAGAGACGGTGTGTGGGGAGTGGGATAACAGTGGGGTCCTGTGGTCTCCTGTCCTGGTGCTGGGGGGTCTGGAAAGAAGGTCATCCTAGATGCACACAGACAGCAGACAGGTGAAGACTGACCTTTGTCAAGGAAGCTACAGGCCTAGGACATGACTACCTGCAGTGACCAGCTTTTAGGTAGGAATTTGTCCGTTCAGACTCTCCTGTGTGGTTTCTGAGTTTGTAAGTCCCACCCTGCAGGCCTCCCCTGAGCATTTTGGGTTTAGCATGTGGCCCCTTTTTCATCCACAAACCCCATGGGCCATGGACCCCTGCAGAATCCATTTTGGTATTCTGGCAGCCAGACCAGTAGGGACCCTCCTCCAGCACGGCAGCTCTCTGCTGCCCCCCTCTGTCTGTAGGGCGCAAACTCACCCTTTGGGCCTAGAAGGCTTTTTCTTAACCCCTTCCATCCTAGCCCATGAGTGACAGGCAAACTTTTTCTGTAAAAACGGGATGGTAAAATACTTAGGATTTGCAGAACATACAGTTTCTGCTATAAATACTCAACTCTGCCATTGTAGTGAAGGGGAGCCATTTACAAAATGTAAGCAAACGCGTGTGTTTGTGTGCCAATAAAATTTTTTTATGGGCATTAAAATTCTAACTGCATGTAAGTTTCACAAGTCACAAAACGTTCTTATTTTGATTTTTTAACCATCTAAGAGAGGTATGGATCTTAACAACAGCAAAAAAAAATTTAAAAATGGGTAAAGAACTTGAATAGACATTTCTACAAAGAAGATATACAAATGGCCTATAAGCATACGCAAAGATGTCCAACATCGGTCACCCTCAGGGAAATGCAAAGGAAAACCCCAGTGAGATGTCGCCTCGTACTCACTAGTATGGCTGCTATTTAAAAACAACAACCCGGAAAATAACAAGTATTGACACGGATGTGGAGGAGTCAGAACCCTCGTGCACTGCTGGTGGGAGTGCGAGCCGGCACAGCCTCTATTGAAAACAGCATGGTGATTCATCAAAAACTTAAAAATAGGCTTATCGTGGAATCAGCACTTCTATTTCTGGGGATATAGCCGAAAGAAGTGAAAGCAGAACTTCGAAGAAATACTTTCATACTCCTGTTCACAGCAGCACCAATGGCAACAGCCAGGAGGTGGGCGCAGCCAAGTGTCCATGCACAGAAAAACGGACGAGCAAAACGTGTCCCATCCACGCAGAGGACGAGGGGTCGGCAGGAAGGAAAGTCTGGCGCACGCCGCAATACGGGTGGACCTCGCAGCAATTAAGCTAAGTGAAATAAGCCAGCCACTAAAGGACAAATGCTGCGTAATCCCGCTCCTACAAGGTGTCTGCTGCAGTCAAACCAGCCCATGGACACAGAGGCAGAATGCAGGTGGCCAGGGGCTGCAGGGAGGGGGGTGGGGAGTCGGTGTTTAACGTGCAGAGTTTCAGTCCACAAGATAAAAGAGTCCTAGGGACTGGTCGCACAGTCACATGAATACACATAACCCAATGTGAATATACACTTCAAAATGGTTAAGGCAGTAAATTGAAGCTAAGTGTATGTTACCACATTTTTTTCATTGTGAAAACCGTTCCCAGCTTGGGTTGACGCACAGAAACGGGCAGCAGGCTGGATCTGGTCTCTGGGATATAGTTTGCTGAGGCCGGTTCTCCAGAACAGAACCGATTGGTTCCAGGACCCTTTCTTAAGGCTGGGCAGCGCCCCATCTGAAGTTCCAGGGTGAACAGCATTTCCCAGATGCCTTCAGGGCCTGGGGAGAGAACCTGTTTGGGCTCTTAAGCAGATCTGGTCTGTGACCCCCAGGCAGCATCCAGAGAGCAAAGCAACGGCGTCCGGCCCAGCTGAGCAGCGTGGAGCGGGTCTCAGGCCTGTCTCTGCCTGTACCGTCTGTGCGAGCGGTGGCCACGGTGACTCCCCAGAGACGCAGCCTCCGAGGCCCCCAACGCCCACGTGACTGGGAAGTGCACTGCCCACTTCACGCCCCAGTCCTGGGTCACACCGCCCTCACTTCAGTTTTTCATTTAACACATTTCCTGAGTGCCCAGTGCTCCAGGCTCCTGAGTGTTAACTCGCGCGCACGCGTGTGTGTGTGTATGTGTATGAGAGAGAGATACGCAGTGTCCTGGGTCCTGGACGGCTCCTGGTTGAATTAGAGGGCTCTGAGGCACCCCCAACTCTGGTGTCCACTGTCACGCACCCTTCCTTTTCTTTTGGCCCAAATTCTTGAGAGATTCTGGTCACCACTCACCCCCTGGAACAGAAAGGGCCACCTCTATTCAGCACATCCCAAAGTGTCACCGCCTTGCCAAGGCTGGTGTGGCAAAGGCAGGCTGCCTGCATCCCCCTCGTCCCAGCGCACGGCTGGACCGCATTTCCCAGACCCGTGGGTTAGATGTGACCGAGCTCTGAGTGTGGGAGGAAGGTTTCCAGGCCCGGACCTTACCCACCCCCAGTGATGACCCTCTGTGCTCTGGCCCCCTTCCCCGGGACGCCAGGGGTTGAAGCTGGCAGGGTTGCAGGAATGAAGGCCCCTGAGGTCCTGAAACAGGAGGGATGCCAGCTGAGCAGAAACCTGTTCGGCATTGCGTGGGCGAGGAGTAAATGTTTGATTTTGCTAAGCTCTAGAGAGTCGGAAGTTTGCTGCGAGAGTGGCTCGTGTTCCGTAAGCGATGCAGGTGTTCAGACTGGAAACAAGCGCAACCTGACACTCGGACGCTGTGACAAAGAGCAGCCAGGAGCAGAGGACAGTGAGAGGAGGGGCGGAAACCAGGCGTCAGGCGGCCGACAAGCAATCAAGAATGCCTCCCAGCCCTGGCCAGCAGCTCAGTTGGTCAGAGTGTCATCCCAATATACCAAGGTTGTGGGTTTGATGCCCAGTCATCAGGGCACATACGAGAATTGACCAATGAATGCATTAATAAGTGAAATGACAAAATCGATGTCACTCTCTGTCTCCTTCTCTCTCTAGTCAGTGAATGAAAAACAAGAACTCCCAAGCGTTGGCTACAGGTGGGGCGGGGGTGGGGGGCGGCTGCCTGGGGAAGGAGGGAGGAGCTGGTCTGTGTGGGGGAGGGGGGTCCAGAGCTCAGTGTGGACCTTGTGGAGTCTGAGGTGTCCTTGGACTTCTTCGTGTGGCCGTCATTTGCACAGCCAGGTGTGTCTGTCTGAAGTTCAAGAGCGACGTGAGTGCAGGAGACAGAGATGGGGCTGTTGGCACGGAGAGGGGATGGGACGCCGTGGGAGTGGAGGGGCTCACCAGGGCAGCGCAGGGAAGAGAAGGGCCCAGGGCCGCGGCCCAGGGACTCCGCCACTGGAAGTCAAGCAGAGGAGGAGCTCTCCAAGGAAAGGGGAGTGGCAGGAGCCTCGCTGAGGAGGAAGAGACAGGACGGACGGTGCGGGAGCCGAGAGGAGTGAAACCAAGGAGGGAGAAGGGACACTGGACTGTGTCAGCTGCTGAGATGTGGAAAATGATGAAGACAGAGAAATTGTTGCTGGGTGTGTCACGGCTGCCCTTGCCAAGGGCAGGCTCAGGGGACTGGGGGTTCTGGCGATGGCCGGGGGCCAGCTGACGGTTGGGAAATGCACAGGTAGACTCAGTGACACCAGGCCACTCCTGTGAGAAGTTCTATCACAGGCAGGAGCAGAGGAGGGAGGAGGTCGGGTCAAGAGGATTTCTTCCCTTTGCGTCGCAACAGAGCAGGTTTCTAACCTGGTGCGGAAGGTCAGCTGACAGGGAGAAGTCCGGTGTTCAGGGGTACTGGATACTGTGTGAAGGAGGCCCCGAAAGGACCGGAAGGGCGGCGCCCAGAGCCGGAGCTGAGGGCCTGGGCTTCGATCCAGCACGGGAGGGTGGTCCTTGGGCATGCCGGTACGACAGAACATGCGCACACAGGCTGATGCTCCTGCATGGGTCACTGATGTATCACACGTATGCCTGATAGCCATTTCACATGTCCCCGCTGGACGGTGGCTTACAACGACGTGGTGGGCGCGTCCCATTGCATCCCCAGCGGCTCTCCCAGCACGGGGCACAGGGTACCCGCTCAAAGGGTGTTTCCAGGGTAAGTCCCTTCCCAGTCGACCTCCAATGTTGATGTTAAAAGGAGGGCGAATTCTGCCGCAGACATGAGGCCAACAATTGTGGACGCCGAGGTCCTCCACTTCCTGGGGGGCCTCCTTCACCCCGCCCCCTTTTCTGCCTATCAAAGTCCTTCCGAGTCCACAGACCACGCCCGCCGCGCCGCCTCCTCCAGGAGGCCTTTCGGATCTCCCAGCTCCGGGAGCAGCTCCCTTCCGCGTTTACAGGTCTCTCCTGGCAGCTCTTTGGTTTGGCCTGGAACTCAACTGTGTCCTTCCCTTGACTGCACCCTGACCTCACGTTTGTGAGTAAATAAACAGTGGGCGCCTGGGGTTGGGGTTGTGTCCTGGTGCTCGGAGGACTGGTCACGCATTTGCTGGGTTGCGTTGGATCCATTGGGCTCCGTGCTGCGACTGCTTTCTTCCGCGGAGCTGAGACAGCGGGCCAGCTCTGCAGAAAGGGACAGAGACTTGGTCCCCAGCTCCCTGCAAACTGCGGTCGGCGGGTTCTCTGTTTCCAGTGCGTGTCTAGCCCGGAAGGTCACCGGCACGGAGCCCTGCTGCGAACCCGGCCAGCAAGAGCAGGGGTTCCTTTCTCAGCAGGCCTCCAGGTGCTTCGAGACCCGCCCACCCCAAAGCCTGCGGGGTCCTGCGTGCGTCCGGCAGGGGCCAAAGAGCCTGCCCAGGGCAGGTCCTCCCTGCAGCTGCAGGAGAGTTGAGCGCGGGGCAGGAAAAGCTCCCTGCCTTCCTGCCACTGCACTCCTTGGACTGGACCATTGATAAATAGTAACTGATAGTTTCTGCAAGATATACTTTTAAAAAGGCCATTTTAACCCTGGCCAGTGTGGCTCAGTTGGTTGGAGCATTGTCCCATAACCAAAAGTTTGTGGGTTTGATTCCCAGTCTGAGCACATGCCCGGGTTGTGGTTTGGTCCCCAGTCCAGGAGTATACAGAAGGCAACTGATTAATGTTTCTCTCCCACGTTGATGTTTCTGTCTTTCCCTTCTTCTCTCTCTAAAAGCAATGGGGGAAATGTCCTTGGGTGAGGATAAAAACATTTTTAAGGTCATTTTAAAGATCTAATGTGAGCTCAACTCTGTACCAAAGTGCAAGACAGCTTGGTCAGGAGTGTGGAGCCAACCTGGCTGATTTAAAGGAGCTTCGTGTGGACAGAGCTTAGATCTGTTCCAAGTGGTTCCAGAAGGCAGAGTCCACCCTGGAGGGCGGGGAGAGAACTGACTCCAAGGCCGACCTCAGCTCAGACCCGGGATGAACTTTCCAACAATAAAGGCTTTTCACGGTGCGAGCAGGCTGCCTTACAGAGTCAGTGTCCTCCCCGCTGGCCCTCCAGCAGGGCTGGCAGAAAGCAACTCCACGAATCCTTTTGGCTTTGGAGAGAAAAGGTTGGCACCTGCTAATGTCAGCAAGTGCTCTGGGGTGTCCATCAGTCCCCGCCGCCCTCTGGGTGTCCTCGTCAGCACTCTCATACTCTGCGGGAGCACGAGGAATTGCTCCTGGCCCTCTGCATTATCATCACATCTAATAAACTCTGGGACGGCCTCAAGCTTTAAATGCCAGGCCCCGGATCCAGACAGTGGGGAGGTGGAGAAAGCTAAGCGAGGGCCCTTGGCTTCAAGGAGCTCACTGTCTAACACGGGTGCATGTGGGGGTGGAGAAAGGACATTTTGAGGGCCAGGGCTGCTAAATAACAACTCTGCTGTCTTCTTTTGATTTCGGAGAGGTAGGAAACAGGAAACAAACAGAGATCAAGCTATCAGCCTGATCACCAAAGTGGTTGACTGGAGAGGTGACCACTCAGGGGGCACTGCACTCCTCTGTGCCTACCTAGCCCGTGGTAGAGCTGGGGGCTCAGGGGCTGTTGCTCTGCACGGGAGGGGACGAGAGCTGGGGGCTG
Source organism: Trachops cirrhosus (assembly GCA_028533065.1). NCBI lineage: Eukaryota > Metazoa > Chordata > Mammalia > Chiroptera > Phyllostomidae > Trachops > Trachops cirrhosus. The sequence continues at coordinate 1,659 of JAPYXV010001075.1, read as the reverse complement.
GCTGCACGTGCTCACTCCCCCTTCCGCCAGGTCCCCAACCTGAGAAGCTGCTCTCCACCTCCTCCAGGAGTCACTGAGAGGTCAGAAGGGTTTTTCCCACACCTTTCCCTCCTGGGAGTGGGGTCAACTTCCCCTCCCCCCGAGGAAGCATGGGGGTGAGAATTAAGGTTCCCTGCGACAAACCGTCCTGCTAGGGCAGAGCGCACTGTCCAGGCCAGGAAGTGCTGGGGGGGGTCAGGGAGGGAAGATGACTGTGTGGAGGGAGTCTGTGGAAGGAGGTTCCACAGGCCCAGGGAGCTCGGCTGCGGTGGGAGACCCCCAAACCCCACAGCGCACCACAGACAGCAAAGGTTCGTTCTCACTCACACTGCCTCGCCGGAGGGGACTCTGCTCCATCTGGTCACTCAGGGTCCCGGGTGGGCGGAGGCTGCTCCTGCTTGTGACACATCATCTCAGGGTTCCCAGGACCGGGGAAGTGAGAGACAGGGCGTCTGCACGGGCTGCTCAGGGCACATCCTGGAAGCGGCAGGCATCACTTCCCCTCACAGCCCGCTGGCCAGCTAACTGAGGTGAGTGGGGAACACGGGTGAGCACCGGCCGCGTCTGCACATTCGGAGCCTCCCAGAGAAATAGGAATAGACTGTTCTGTGGCTACACTGCAAGTGTGAGCATATCCCCTGGGGGCAAGGCTTCCAGAAACAAAGCGCTTATGTTCATGCTCCGCTTACCAGAAGGGCGCTGAGATAAGAGCTTTCGAGGCCAGTCTAAGATACACTCCCAGTCTAAGATACACTCAGGAGAACACCTGAAGTTCTACAGAGGTTAGATGCCAGGGTCCATGGTCAGAATTCAGGGCGGCCCATGAACTTGGAGGGAAAAAACTACATGTTCTTCTCTAACCTCTCACTGAGATTTAGCAGGGTTTTTTCTTTTATTCAATAAAGAATAAAAATGTGAAGGTGGTCAAAAGGTACCAGCTTCCAGTTATAAAATAAATGAACCTTGGGGATGTCACGTGCAGCGTGGTGACCATAGCTGACAATGACGCCCTCGCTGATAGAGGAGGGGTCAGGGACCCAGGACCCAGGAACCCAGCCGGAAAAACAGGCTTCGGACTCTGCCTTCCCACCTGTCAGGCCTCCTTTCTCACTCCCACTGTCTTCCAGGTTCACCCAAAGAGCTGCTTTCTTTGCCTTGCTTCCCCACATCCTCCTGTCCCTGAACTGAACTCCATTCTCAGTGGTGGCCTGGCCCCTCCGCGCAGACCACTGGGGATCTGAACCGCCTCTAGGCTTTGCCCTTGAAATGCTAACGAGGGCGAAGGAAGCCTGGCACGTCCTCTCTCCCTGAAGAGCTTTCAGAGCCAGGTCTTGCAAAGCCTCTCCTGCCTTGGAGCAAAAAGCCTTCCAGCTCCCCTGCAGGGGGTGGCTGCAAGGAAACTGGATAGGTGAGAATGCATTGGTTTAAACTTACAAAAAATTACCCTTGGCACATTAGGAAGATCATTACGGCTCTTGGTTGGGGTGAGCTCTCCAGAGCTTGAGAATGAACTTCAGGCAGATCTTTGGCAAATCCGTGGTCTTTAATCACAAGGAGAGCAAGACGGGAAGGAAGGGAAGCCCACAGCTGCGTCCAGGTCTTGAACTCTCAGGAGCTCGC
>JAPYXV010001074.1:0-14483 GCA_028533065.1 Trachops cirrhosus | reverse complement strand
AGTTTGCAAAGTTTCTTGGTGTTATTGACATTTTGGCCAAATAATTCTTTGCTGTGGGGCTGTCTTATGCATTGGAAGATGTTTAGCAGCACTCCTGGCCTCTACCCACTAGAAGCCAATAGCAGGAGAGTTGACATACTCAAAGTATCCAAATCAGTACAGTTATTGGTGAAAATGAAAAATGTGTCTTTCATTTCATGGAAAAAACCAAGCAGACTTTTGGCCAACCCAACAGCATGTCAGCAGAACAGCGTCAGGGTCGGAGAACAGCCCAGGAGCGAATCTGTTGGCCCCCAAGTGGCAGCACAGGCATAAGAGAACGAGGCCCCATAGGAACCAATAGTGCCTGTAAGAGCCCATGAGCATCACTCTGAGGGCCCTCAAGGAAGGTCACGTGTGAGTACAGGGGTTTATAACTCGTGGGGAAGCGCCAAAGCCTTGCCTTCCACCAGCAGTCATGTCTGTCTGTAGTCCTCCGGGTCTTGGGTCTCCGTGCAATGTACTCATTAGCGGTCGTTTTTACGAGGGGCAAGGCTGCCTGGTAATGCTGCTGGTAATGCTGCTGACACTGCCCCCATCAGGTTTCCAGGCAAATAATGCTGGGAGGGGGTAAATCCAAGGTCTTTTACTCACGGAGGAGAAAGGGTTGTGTAAATTCTTTATTTACGTGAAATTCCATCACATACCAAATTCCAGTGGTGAATGTTCCTGGACTTTGTGTCTTATTCCATTAAATCTGTGTGTCTGTTTTTAAGCCAGCACCATATTATTTCAATAATTTTTAAATGACTCATTAGTGGAAGTACAATATACTCAGGAAAAAGGGCTTCAATCCTAAGTGTAGGGGCCAGTGAATTATTTCACAGTGAACAACAGCCCCGAAATCACCACCCAAATCAGGAAACAACATGACTGTCACCAGGAGAGCCCTGGTTCTTGCCAATGCCGCAAGGAATTACAGATCAGCAAGTCTACTAGCATGCAAGCAGGGCTTATTGGTGAAACGTTCTCAAGGATGAGAATGGGTCTTGTCGAGGTGGGGGCAGTGGAAGGCATAGGTTCAGGGCAAAGCAGGGTAGGGGCAGCCAAAGGCCAGGGTGGCAAGTGTGCGGGTGGCCGGGTGGCCGGAGAGCCCAGAGCGCCAAGCCTCCCCACCCCTCCTGCATGCAGTCTTTTGTTCTGAGGACTTACACAGTCGGCAGGACAGGGGTGAGGGGTTTACATATTGACTGACAGGCAAAGGTGGTGCCAGCTTGGGCGCAGGAGGGAATACCCGAAGGTGTCAATGGGCTTCTTCCTTTGGGCACTGTGGGGCCTCTCCCTTCTTTCAGGCCTTGGGATGAAAGCAGTTTCAAATGCTTTCTTTCCGAGATAGTGGAGATGAGACTTAGAAATTCAAGGGCTCCCCTCCTTCCTGTCTTTATTTGCCCTCTGGCTGCTCATTATACTGTGACACAACCAGCCAGCCCACACTCATCCTGCTAGCCTGCCCCTTGTGGTTTGAACTGTGTTGGCCTAGTTCAGCAGGAACTGTTCTCCAGAGCCTGTGGTCCCGGGTTAGAGCTGGCCAGGGGAGTTTGCAAGAGATTTAGGACTCAGAAGTGAAGCCACAGCCATCACTCTGTGACCATCACGGCGGTAGATGTAGGGACAAATGCGGAGGTGGTGGTGGTGTCCATTTTATCTTTGCCCTTCTCTGCCTCTAGCTCATCAGCCTTGCTGCCAGCTCCGCCGCCCAGAGTAAAACACCTACCCACACTCTGCTTCCCACAGAGGCCGCCAGCACCCCTAGGGGCTCTCACCTGGCCAGGCAAGCCCAGCAGGGCTTCGGGAAGGCCAGTTGATGACTGCTCCCATCCTCGGACTCTCCTCCCCCCTTGTGCACGGTTAGAGTCCTTGTTTAAAACAGTCTCAGTGATTCTACTTTCCTAATGGAACCTCTATAAAGGCTATTGATTTTTGTATGTTTGATGTCTATCTTGCCAGTTTATTTTTTTATTTATATTTATTCCCTGAAGTTTTCTAGGAATATCATGAAATCTGCAAAAAGGTAAATTTTACTTTTTGTTTACCCATTCTTATGCCTTTGATTTTTTCCAGTTGCATTGTTTAATACTTTTATCTGGACAGTGTTAGATAGTAGTGGAGGCAGTGAGCATCCTTGCCTTGGTGCCAGGAATGAGATGTCATATGAGAAACATTTTTATTTACATTTGTATATTTGGTCATGTTTTTAGAAAAACCTCAATTCCTATTTTCTTGTGTATTTTTATCTTCAGTGGTGTTGAATTTTATCAAAGGCTTTTCAGCATCTATGCACATAAATGTTTTTTTTTCTTCCGTGGGGCTCCAACATCATAAATACTAGTTCTTCTTTGCCTACCTTCCACTTTTTCCCTGACCTCTTTTGCTTGTCGTTTTTACTTTTTGGTTGTTTTCTTGCCTTTCTTCAATGACTCCTATTTTCGTCTGAATCTTCTCCCTTGGGCATATTGTGACTTACCCCTATTTCTCCGAGACCCCACGCACTAGCTCCTTTTTCTGTCTTCCCTGCATTTTTACAGAGGGCGATCTGCCTTTGCTACAGAGCCTCGTGTGGTAGGCGAAGGGGCAGAAATGTGAGAGAGAGCACATTGGGATTTGGCGAATTTTCTCTTTTTAGTTATTTTGAAGACTTGACACTGTCTGCCTTCCAGTTATGCTGAGAATGTGGTTTTGTGTTGAATTTACTTTCCCTTTCTTGATTCATGTTGCTTGTGAAGGCAGTACTGGGAGAGAAATAGCTGTGCAGTGACCACTGTCTTCAGCCGCCTGAAGTCCCCAACACAGGTTTTTAGCTGCAGCTGGTGGCTGTCTTATGTAAATGCTCTGGAGGAAGGAAGTGCCAGAACTGGAGAGGAGCCCAGCACCTGCTCAGAGTTCTGGCTGCAGCGTTAATGGAGTTTGGTTAGTGACCGACCGACCGCCTTGGTGTATTTTCTCTGCTTAAAATGTTTTGATCGTTGTGGTGGACATCGGTGATTTGGTCTGACATCACCTCTTGATTTCCTTTGGGGAACCACCGTGTTTCAGGGATGGTCATCTCCCACGTCTAGACCTAACTAATCAGTATAATATCCATCTTTCAAGGTACAGTGACCGGCTGAGGGTGGCATGGGACCAGTCAATCCGATGCGCTTGGATCTCTTATTAGAACTATCACAAGAGAAGAGCCCTCTTTCTGCTGGGGGGTGGTAAGCAGAAAATATTCCAGTCTGTTCTAGCCTTGCATATGCTGCACATTTCTGACCATTTATAGAAGGCTTACATGAGCTAATGGCTTACAGAGTCCTTACTGCCCCAAGAAGTCCAAGGTGGAAAAAATATGACACAGTGCAGGGCCCCGGAAAGCCACTTGCTCCATGACTGACACTGATCACCAGCTAAGAGGCATAATGAATGATCTTGAGAAAACAGATGCCACATATTATCAAACAGTCAATTTTTAAAAGAAAATTTTCTTGGAAATTCCTTCATTATCCCTTCATTCAGTAGCCACAGCTTAGCCTCCTTACTTTGGAACAGTTATTGTCCTCAAAAAATTAGTCAAAGCATCTTCCAATGTTATGTTAGGATCACCTAGAAATCTGATGTTTATACATGTGGTAAATCTCTAGTGTTAATTAAATAGTTATGAATCATTGCCCCTTTTTCTTTCCATATTACCACCCACTGGTATAACACTCTGAACATAAAGAATAATAGTTATAATGTTTCAGTGACCTTGTCTGTCAATTCTAACATTTGTTAGTTCTGGGTCAATTATAATTAATTTCTCATTATGGGTTATATTTTCCTTTTTTGCATGTCTGATAAATCTGGACTGAATGCCAGACATGGTGATTTTACTTTGATGGGTGCCATACCATATTTTTATGTTCCTCTAAATATTCTTAAGCTCTGTTTTGGACACAGTTACTTGGAAACTCATCATTTGGGGTCTTGTGTTTAAGATTTGAGAGGTAGGGGCCGAGCAGCATTCCCTCTCCGGCTTTTTGTATAACCCACCCACACCCTGTGAGTCACGAACCTTCCAGTGCTGGCTGGTAGGAACTGGTCCTGTGCACGTGTCCTGGCCATGGCTACCTCCACCCCCTCGGACGGTTCTTTCTCCAGCCTTAGGTAGTTTCCGTAGGTGTGCGTGCCAGCCAGAACTCAGCGGAATGCTCGGAGGACTCTCTGGACATCTCAGGGATTCCCTTCGTGCAGCTCTCTCCTCTCGGGCACTCCAGCAGCCTCTGTCTCTCCGGACTCTGAGTCCCGGCTCCTTGGAACCCACCCAGATCCACCCTGATTTCCCCTCTGTGTGCAGCCTGGACTCTCTCAAGGCTGTGAGCTGGAATAGGACTCCTCTCATCTGTTCCCTTTCTCTCAGGGACCATTGTTCTTTGTGCCACGATGTCCAGTGTCTTAGAAACCACTGTTTCATATTTTGTCGGGTGTTCTTTTATAGTTTCAGGTGAAAGGAGATGCCCACAACAGAAGCTAGTATGCTATGGAACAGACACTATAAAAATACAACAGAAACACTTTTAAAATATCACAGAAATAAGTTAGCAAATCGGCACAGTAAATACGCAGTTCTCACTATAAGCTTTACTAGAAATGATCACCAATCTAACTCTGTAAGTCACTTTTCTGAAGCTACTGTTTCCTACTACAGCCAATCTAAAAAATGCAGTGAGGTATGTTACATGGGCCCTGGCCAGGTGGCTCAGTTGGTTAGAGTCTCCTGGAATGATGCAGACTGCTGTGCTGAATAACTTTTTGTGTTTATAGTTTCCCTCGGATATTCACAATCTCCCAGACATCTTACATAAGTAAAAAGATATTAGTCTTACTAAAGATGCACTGGTAATTACCCAGCATAGAAGAGTATAAGTTGAAAACACGGTGGAAGAATTTTTACCATTCCCAGGTGATTCTATTTCCAAAAATTATCTCCTGGATGTCAGACTGGCAGAGTTCACGGAAACAAAACATCGTATTATTTAGTTGCTGTGTCATAAAGTATCTCTCTCATTAAATGCTTTTGATAAACTGTACTTAGAAAAACAGCCAAGTATCATGCAACAGCATCTGCTATCGTGCAACAAATTAATGTAAATTTATTGGGTGGAAAACAGGGAAAGAAAAAGATAGGGTGGTTCTCTATTGATATCAGAATTCATAAAAGGATAAACTCGGGTCCGAAATCTTCAGCCCACGCCAAAGCCTTCGTGTCCCGAGGACTGTGGAAACAGGCCAGCCCTGGTCGCTGGGCTCAGGGTCATGCAGCGTAGCTGCAAACGCAGCTCCTCCTCTGCCACGGACGTCACTTTCTCTCTAGATCGGGATACTTCTTGGGCACAAGTCTAAGATTCTGTTTGCTCTCCCACCGGTGCAGAACAGACTGGTTGGACATGACACTGCGCCTTTTCGCCTGGTCCTGTTGGAGAGAAACACACCTAACACTGTTCAAAGCTAACTGCAGCGCCGTGGGCCCATTTCGTCTTCACAGCATTTACTCAGCGAGGGAGTGGTTCTAGTCTGGACAGCTTGGGGGACGCAGAACTTTTAAGAAAAAAATTTAGTTCACTGCTTTCCTTGCAGTAGTTTAAAGAAATCTACAGATTAGTAAAGAGGATAGCTGGACGAAGACAGAACTTCCAGAATTAGAAATCTAAGAACTGCTTAAGACAGCCACGCCCAACTAAATGCCCTACCTCTTCCCGCCACCTGCTTTCCCGGGGAAGCCTCTGTAACCGGTTTTTTGTCAGCTCAAGTTGTAGGCCATCGAACCTGCACTTAAACCAGCGGTGAGCTTCTTCCAGGTTAGCTGTTATCTGAACATATAAATGTCATCATTAAAAGTTACAACAGACAGTTAACGTTTTTTGTGTATTAGTTCAAGAGACTTTTTACCGAAGTATTAAAGACCCAAATTCTGACCGGAAGATCCTTGCAACGTATTTGCATAACACACACCCTATAGGTGAGATAGTAGTTTCTGAACGCGGAGCTAAAGATGAAGCAGGCCTGCTGCTTCCTATGCCTTTGGTTGTATCTCCTGGCTGTGAACACAGGTAAGACAGAATCCAGGAGAAAAATAAGAATGAAAGCACAAGACAACACTGGAAATGAGAATGGTAGTTCCAACCATATTTTGAATTTTATTTTCTAAGACTAAATAATTCTGCAAAGTCCCTAAACTGTGAAGGCAGGTTTTTCTCTGCTGTGCTTTATGAAAAAATTGAATGAATTAATAAAAAAAAAACTTGACCAGCTTACTATATAAGCTGTATTCTCTTTATTTCCTTTATCATAAAAATACCTTACACTTTACTGAGCTCATAAGCACACATTTCCAAATTATCTTTGTTAGAGCTGAACAGCCCCTCTGATAGTCTGTCTTTGAAGATGAATTGGAATCAGTGTTCATTTATTTGACAAATATTTACTGAGGGCTTATATATTCCTGGCACTTTTCTAAGTATTTGGGATACTTTGGTGTTTTGAAGGGAGAGCTAACAGATGTTTATTTTATGTGAAGTATGCTTCAAAACAGGTCCAGAACACACCCTCTAGAATAAAAAGTAAAATGGCTGGTTTCCCCGCTTTGATCACTTGTTTTGGGACGGCATTTCTGGTTTTTGACTCTGAGGTCCGAGAGAGTGGCATTCTCTCTCAGCCCCGAGCGCAGGGGCTCTGTCTGGCTTGCTCACCCTGCGTCTCCATTGCCTGGCGCCTGCCATATACAGGTCCTCAACAAATGTGCTACCGGGTCCTTGTCCCGCATTAGCCAGGTCAGAGTGGGGCTATGACATAGTGAGACAAGAAAGTAGAGCTCCCTTGTTGTTTAACTTTTAGAAAGCTACAAAGCTATCTTCCAGGTCCATTTGTACATCCCACCCCCCAACCCAGACGGAGCCCGACACTTCTCCAGCACTTTTACCAGCAGTGGAGGGAAAGATGCTTGAAGTGGCACCGTACATCCTGTCTCCTCCTGCATGGCGAAGGAGAGGACAGCTAACGTTTACTGAAACGTACTCCGAGCCACCTATCAGCAAAAGGGAGCAGGAGGCATTGACTTCCTGACTCATGAGCATGAACGTAAATGCAACTTCCTTAAGGGCATAGCAGGTGTCACCGCCGGCATTCAAACTCGGGCTTGTCACAGTCGTATTTTTTTAACATACCATTGTGATAGTCATATTGCCCTGTAATTTAATAGCTATAAAAGGGAAATATCATGGCCAACTGATAGCAATATCACCGTAATCCCTTAAGCTTATTGAGATTCTGTTTCCTTTTCTAGAAAATAGGGGTGGCTATAGTAGAATGATGATTTCAAAGTTCTGTTCCAGCTCTAAAAATGTATGATTGTAAATGCCTTCAAAAAAAGCAAATTCAAAAATTAATAGGGCCTACTTTACACTTCTATTTATTGATTGAACAAAGAGCTTCCACTTTCACGTCAAACAGTAACGTGCTAAAATCCACACGCAGCTGGTCTTCCGTCTTCTGCTTACTGGGGGGCACGTGGGCGCCAGGGTTCGCCAGTACTTCGGCAGTCTAGTGTCTCGTCAGGACACACGAGCTGGGTCTAAAAGTGATTTCTTCTTTATAACGGAGCCTATACTCAGTAAGCTGCTGGTTCTTGCGCTCCTGACGACTACGTTAACGAAGGAGTTTACACTGACTTGCGTGCTTCAAGGCGGCTGTGTCTGAAGAAACTCGTCTAAGTCTCTATGTCCGTGGCTCTGGCTCACCTGTTCTGATTCCACACTGGCTTCTTTCAGTTTACTCTCTGTCGCCTCTTTACATTTCTTCAGGTGTCTGACAGTTTCTTCCAGTTCCTGAAAACATGATCCAAACAGTTTACAAAGTCCCAGTGTACCTCATTGAACAAAAAGCTTCAATATTGGTAGTAAGTGAGCAACCAAATTATGAAACCGTGACTGGGGACATCTAACTTCAGGTGCTACCCAAATACAAGGTAGAGTGGTAATTTTCAGTTTACCCACAGTGTACATATGTGTATATGATTACATATTTTGATTTTGATTTGTTTCTCCTGAAACAAAGTGATTAACATCGCTTTCCAGAATTGGAGGGATACTTTTCATAGCAGTCTCTCTCTGTTGGAAGCTAGAGTTTGATGATCTCATAAAGGTCCCTTTTCAGGGATAAAATGTTATACTTTTCATTGGTTGGGAATAGATTAAAGTCCTATAACAGCAACGGGTGCATATGAGCTACAGGAAGAACCAAAGGGGCATAAAGTTCCTGGAAAACCGTGAAATTCAGTTCACAAATCTTACTTAGTAACTACTATTTTGCATATGTGAGTTTTAGTTGTTCTTTTTTATTTTTTGAATATTATATTTTTAGAGGGAGGGGAAGGGAAAGAGACAGAGAGGGAAAGAATAATTGATGTTAGGGAGAAACATCGATCAGTTGCCTCTGGTACACACCCTGACAGGGGACAGAACCCACAACTCAGGCATGTGCCCTGACAAGGAATCGAACCTGTGACCTTTTGGTTTGCAGGGCGATGCCCAACTAACTGAGCCACACCACTCAGGGCAGCTTTAGCCGTTCTTTTGAAAAAGCGTATCATTTTTGTTAAGTTAAACATTGAGAACATGTGCCACAGCTGAAGCTATAGGCTACTTCCTCGATACTATGATTCTAGGAACTTAGTGAAAATAAACAACTTATAAATTTGTTTTTCTCTGTATGACCTAGAAAATTTAGGTGCTCTACTGCTGGGTGTTTGGCACACGTTGTTCGCTGATAGGCTTTGAGATGAATCTCAGGAAACAGCTTACCCGGCACCGATTCTCTAGCTCCTGCCGTATTTCCCGCTCCGCCTCCAGCCGCAGCTCTTGCTGTTTGCTCCGTGCTGAGGTGTCGTACTGGCTCCGGGCCAACAGCTGCATCTCTTTCTGCAGGTTATTCATTTCAGATACAAATTTCTGGATACTCAACGACTGGCGGGGCACAAACAGGGGAAACAGTTGGCGTCTGAGGTCAGGATTTTATGTGAATGGTAAACATAGTGTGTGGAAATCATCTACCTGTTCATAGTTTTTTTTCTGATATTGATCCTTAATTAGCTCCATCTGCCTCAATTCTGTCTCTATTTGCTGAAAGTAAATGTGGAAATAACATAGATCAGTGGCTGGCTCGCTCTTCGCCTGTAGGATGACAAGGAGTCCCACCCGGGATCCGCAGTTAACAGGTCCTCCTGGGCTCGCCTTCCCGCCCGGCCCACTGACCCTGACAAAGTCCTGTCCAGCCCCGTGGAGAGACGGATGCGGAGCTGGAACAGGACACTGGCAGCTACCGAGAAACCAAACGTTTACACAGCCGTGTCTGGGCTGGAAGAAATAGCCCCCCCAAGGCAGTCTGCCCACTTCCCGGGTCAGGCCGTAACTCCCAAAGAACTGCCTGCCTGGGTCTTCGTCAGTTACTGAGGAGGGGGGGGGAGACATACGGTTTCCATACAACCTTCATCCTCTCTACATTCTGAGCGTTATTCGCCTTAGCCGACAGGTGGAGCTTAATTTGCGCCTTTTGACTCTTTATTTTCTCCTTGCTGCTGTTCAGTAGCTTTTCTAGCTCTGTAAGTTTCTGCCGCAGCTCTCGGTTGGTACGGGACACCTCCACTGATCTGAAATTGGCTTCATCGAGGGCTTTCTTCAGCTGTGGAACACAAGGGAAAATTAAGAACATTTTTACCTTCCATTTAGTGAGAGAAGTGTATGTGTGTAGCTTTGTCCCTATATTTTGTTTTCTTTAAACCTTTCTTTTAAAAGGGAGGGTAAGTGAGGCAATGATAATGTCCCAATAAGTAGATTAGTGGAGGAACACTCTGAGTGATTTTCATAATTTTTAACACTAAAGAACACAATATTTCTTAGGACAGATAAGTAATGTAAATATAAGTTCAACATCTGCTCTTTTAAGAGTGTGGATTTGGGGTCAGACTGAAGTTCAAGTTTCAGCTCACCAATTACTAACTAATTTTGGGTGATTAACTTCCTTAAGACTCAGGTTTATCACTGAAAAAGAGTGTGAAGACCCTACTTCATAGGATTCACTGAACAGTTAAATAAGACGAAGTACAGAAGGAATGAAGAGCCTGGCACATACTTGCTCCGTGATCACAACCCTGCTTTAAGTGTTTCTTTTCCTTTCTGTCACTTGTGATCCCATGTCTGGAGAAGTGAAAATAAATTATATGGTAGTTTATACAAATATTTGTCAGTTATTGACTACCGTTGCATGTATGTTTATAATACTGCCTTTTGTTTTTAAAGAAACTTGCCTGGTGGAAAAATAGCATAGCGATTACTGTTAAAAACAAGACAACAGGCCCAAAATGGAATCACTTATGCTCCGTCACCAAGCTGAGACTAATTACAGTTTCAGTTCTCCCAGAAATGGACTCTTGAACCTGTCAATCAGAGTCACCTGATCAACACTAGCTGGATAATCTTCCTGGTAGAACCCTGTTATAACCCTAAAAGACAGTAACTTTGCAATAACACCTGCTTTTTCGCCAACTATAAATTCCTTGTTCCTGTTCTCTTCTTCTCAGTGTGTGTAGCTCCTTGTAACTTTCTATCTGCTAGATTGGATGCTGCCCAATTCAAACTGACCTCAAATCAACTTTTAAAAGATAAACTAAGGCATATTAAAATTTTTAACAGTTCCGATGTCAGAAGAAGGAACGGGAGGAGACCCCTGGTAGCCCCCAGGAACAATAAGCAACCAGGCAAAGTTACCCACGAGCCCCCGAGCTCCCTGTTTTCTCGATGCATCTGGAGGTCAGAGGCACAGGTAGGCCCCTCTCAGATCCTAGCAGTGCAGCTTTCGCGCTACAGGCTTCTCGACTTTATTGCAGCACTTTTTTTCCAGACTGGGTTCAACTTAAGCTGAACCTGAGTCCAGGGTGAGGCCTCAGGTGACTGAAACTTTGTTTAAAGTCTGAACAAGCAAGTTAACCTTACCAAAGATAACCTTGAATCACAGTGGCCAAGTGGGGAACTTTTAGCTAGAAAAGCTCATCTTTTTATAAGATGTTCCAAAGAAAAAGGGGTCTCAACCTAGCACGCACCATAAAGGGTAGAGGGAAAATTATTTTTCCTCCTCTACAGCTTCTGGTGACCAGGATGAGACCCACTGGGACACGCCACTCACTTGCGAGTCTACAGACAGGATCCTGGGAAAACGGGCAGAAGCTGGAAATAGGTGCAAATTCTCAACCACAGCCGGCTATCCCACGTCTCTGCCTGTGGTGCTTGGTTCAAGAGAAGGTGAAATTTCACACTGTCTCTTCCTTTCCGAATTCAGATTGGTAGGCAAAAAACATCTGTACGAACTGGACCCTTGAATTGCTTTCAGGTATCCATTGGTGGTTAATCCTTTCTCACCAGGGGCAGCTATTGCCTCCTTGTTTGTCTCATTTTGTGTCCCGAGAACTGGGCTCGGCACCTGTCAGGTTGGGGGCTCACAAAGTACAGCCGCACACGGAAATGTGGGTTCCACTCTATTTGTGTCTCGTAGGGCGGGCAGGAATGTGGGTTGTACTCCCTTGGCTGCTAGGCTCTTAGTGACTGTTGCCAGATGTCAGAGGAACTATCCTACTCTTTCTTTCTTTTGGTGGCTCTGGATTTTGGGAGGATGGTATCTTTTGTGCCTTTTGGGGGATGGATATTTACTGCTTGTCCTATCCTGGCTGACATCTGGCAAAATATTTGAAAGGTACATTGCTAAATGCACCAAATTTGGCAAAGTAAAGACCAGCGACCCCAAACAAGTCTTAGAATCATTTTAATTCCTCCCTCCCCTTTGCTCATGATACAACATTTAGTGTCTGTCTTGATGTTTTTTTTTTTCTATTAAAATGACTTTGTTTTTTTAACTGTTCTCTATTTTCAATATAACTACTTTGCTTAGAGCTAACCATTTCAAGTCCAAAGTAACTGTTCTAGCTTTCTTGAGCTTCTATGTCTCCAGTTCCTCTCACTCCGGCCTATCCTCCACTGCTCTAAGACGAACCTTCCTAAAACTGTGCTCCTACCACTACCTCCACCCACCCCACCCCACCCCCACCTTTCTTGGAAACCCACAGCGTTCCACTTTTGCCTAAGAGTTCCCATCCAACATTCTGGTAGTCAAGGCCATGGCTGGTCCCGTCCAGGCTAGCCACCCTTTCTCAGACATCCCCCAGTCTCTGCTCTGATGAAGAGACAGACATAGCCTTTTCATCTGCTCACACGCCCTGCTCATTGTTACTAAGCTTTGTTCGCCGTCTCACATTGGGCATCTGTCAGCTCCTTCAGTCTCAATCCAGCTTCCCTTCTTCTATCACCCAACTAACCTATGAAACAAACTTTTCCTAACTTTAAATTCCTTCAAAATTGTACACAGACTCTAGCTATCCGAGGAAAGTCCTCTGATGTTTTCACTGTTTCTCATGTAAAGAGTGGAGATCACAACTAAACAAAGGTCACTGAGCACACTCAGAGCAGGGACCGTGTGTCTTCTGCTTTCACCTGTGCCTCTCGGGATGCTACTGAAGTGAGCCTAGGAGACAGCTGCTGTGATATGCATCTCTGATGACAGTCTCCTCATTCCTCCCTTCCACTCAGTTATCAGTCTCTGATGGAAAAACTCTCATCAAGGCTTCCTTCACTGGGCAGAGAATAGTATATAAGGAACTTTTATTGTGTCAGTTTACAAACAGCACAGGGAGGGCTCGGTTGCATCTGGCTTGCTGGTTGGTCAAGGGGGATTAGAAGGGCCAAAGAATAACTGCATCCAATAGCCAGCTCAGGTCTTAAAAGGCATTCAGCTAGAGAGAAACCTGACTATACCTCAGCCACCTCCCGTTGTGTCGCTTTCTTTGCAGTGTCTCTCTCAGTTTGAAACTGCTTCCTTAGGGTTTCTACGCGTTCAGCATGCAGTTGTGCTTCCATTTTAGATTCCTCAGCCATCTGTTCTCTGTTTTGAAAAAGACAGATAATAATCACTTTTAGAAGGTGAGGGGGTAAGAAAGATCTGGAGGGGAATTTGCAACTTTCCAAAAGGTGAGTGATTAATAAATGCAATCAGTTACCAGATGAACCTCACGGATATGGAGCTCATTAAAAGGAGGAAAGAGAACTTCTGGCCAAGATGGAGGTGTAGGTAGACGCACTGTGCCTCCTCGCACAACCAAAATAAGGTCAGCAACAATTTAGAAACAAGATAACAACCAGATCTGACAGAAAATTAAACTGTATGGAAGTCGGACAACCAAGGGGTTAAAATAGACACGTTAACCCAGTCCGTAGGAAGGGTGGAGTCGGGCAGCCAGGCAGAGAGGGGTCGAGGCACAAAAAGCGGTGGCACCGGGCATGTAAGGCATGTAAGGCATCCTGGGTACAAGACCACAGCAGGCGGACCCTCGGCATGCAGGTGGCTGGCAGACCCAGCACAATTGCTGGCAGCAATTGTGAAGCAAGGCGCTGTATGCAAGGCGGCTGGCTGTCTGGGCAGTCCCACATTCCTGTGCAGATAAACCAGGCGAAATTGGGCAGTGAGACAGACCACGCAACCCAGGGTCCCAGCGCTGGGAAATAGAGCCTTGGGACACTGACTGAAAACACCTGTGGGGGCTTCCGGCCAAGATGAAGGCATAGGTAGACACACTGTACCTCCTCCCACAACCAAGATAGGGACAATAACAATATAGAAACAAAATAACAACCAGAACTGACAGAAAACTGAAGTGTATGGAAGTCAGACACCCAAGGAGTTAAAAATAGACACGTTCATCCAGACCAGTAGGAGGGGCGGAGTCGGGCTGGGCGAGGGACACGGAGCAGAGAGCAGAGCAACTGGGGTGGGGTGGCGTGCAGGACTGCAGTGGGCTGACCCTGGGTGCACTAGCAGTGGTGGCTGGTGGGCCCTGGCTGGGGGTTGGCGACTGGCAGACCCAGAGAGGCGGCCATTGTGAAGCAAGGCACTGCGCCCAACTCAGGGTCCCAGCACCGGGAAATAGAGCTTTGGGTCACTGACTGAGGAGGAAGGTCCCACCAGGTGCACAGGCCCACCCACACCAGAATTGGCACGAGAGGGGCCTAGTTGGATCTCAGAAAGCAGCAGAGGGGTCTGGGGTCCTACTGAGAGTGGAGCAAGAGCCATTGTTCCTTCTCGGACCCTGTCCCCCCCTTACAGCCTCACAACCCAGTGACTGGGTTGCCCCACCCTGGTGAACACCTAAGGCTCTGCCCCTTACTATGGAACAGGCTCGACCAGACCCCTCCCCGCCAAAAATGTCTCAAACAGAAGAACAGATCAAAGCCCCAGAGCCAATACTTTTAAGCGACCAAGAGATAGCCACCTTATCAGATGCACAGTTCAAAGCACTGGTGATCAGGATGCTCACAGAATTGGTTGATTTTGGT
>JAPYXV010001073.1:0-14483 GCA_028533065.1 Trachops cirrhosus | reverse complement strand
TAACCTAACACTCCATGAGAGATTTATATAAATTCACAACACTCCTCTAGTATTTTTCTATAAACCACATGTGGTGTGGTAGAAAGAGAGCTTAGCTTGACTTGGAATCAGGCAGTTTGATTTAGGATGGCTTTCCTATACCAGATATGTGAGCATGGTAAAATCACTTAAATGATCTTATCCTCTTTTTCCCACTACTACCTGCAAAATGGAAACATAGTAGGTCCTGGTGGAGCCTATCCCTACCTTGTTTTCTGGATCAGTGCACCCACCTCCCAGCTACTAGGAGTGCTGGCTGATAATGGCTCATAGTTGGGAGAAATGCCCTTGTCTGACATTTCCACCCCCTTCCTCTGAGAGTTCACTCTGAGAGTAGCTGACATTGATCAGGTGGAATAAAAATACCTGTGTCAAAGGGTTGTTAGGATGAAATAAGATAGCATATATGAAAATGCCTAGGATGCTAAAGTATTGAAGTTTTTAAAAAAGGAACTAAAAAAATTGTAGCCTTATATTGCTAACCTTTAAGGTTACACTCATGATGTCAGAGTATAGTCATTGCCTTTTACACTTTCTAGGTCTGAATTCTGGGTGGGATGGTTGCCACATCTAAATGACAGCATTTATGTTCTCATATGTGGAACACACTTTTTAAGTCACCAGGAGAAATGTTACCTCATGGCGGTACAATAACAAGTAAGAGAAGAGGATGTTGTCTTCTATGTCAGGCTGTCTTCCTTAGTAACTTCCTGGAACATTACAAAATTCATACTTTTAAATAAGTAGGACATTTGATGTGGCTGATTGCTACTCTCAAACAATGGAAGCTGGTTTAGGATTTGGTTTGATTTAGGTCTTTAAAATAAGCAGCTATGAGCAATTCTGTCAGCAAATGACAATGGTGGTAATTGTACTACTTATTGAATGCCTTTTGTGTGGTAATTACTCTACATGCACTTGTTATATTGGTTAATCCTTCAAGGTAGTTGACTAGCTACCTTGAATTATCCTTCAAAGTAGAAGGATAATTACCCCAAATTTACATTCAAGAAATTGGAGACTTTATCATTAGATGACATGCTAAAAGGTCACATTTACTGATAAGTGTGTCAGAATCATTTGGAAGCCAGGTTTGTCTAATCATACAGTCTGTGCTTTGTAGAGCTAAACTAGGGCTGCATGAAGTTGAGTCCATGTCTGGATTTTTATAAGTTAGACTGAGGCCTAAACACCAGAATGTGGAAGAGGGGTGAGTACCACCAGAAAGGTTGTTAAAGGAGGACTCTCATTTATTGGTGAATCATAACTTAAAAATTGAGTGGTACAATTATTTCATAAAACATGAGAATGGAGGATAACATTAAGGATTGTCCTTAATACTTATACTCTTCACAGCCTGGGAAATGAAATCCTCCCAACCCATAAGTGCAGGATTGCCCAATTTTTCACTGCCATTGTGTGCACATGCTTCAATAGTAGAAGGAAGAAGTGGGTAATGATAGGTTTGGCAGACTTGGTGGCTGCAAAAGGTAAACATAAACTACCAATACTGGGATCAGGTTAACCTGACTTCAGGAAGCTAAGTAAGAATGTTTTTGCCAAACAGAAATATTTCAAGTCTCCCATGAAATATTTTTAGCATTATCTCCCTTTTCAGTGAATGCTCTTCAAAACTGGTTACTCTTTGAGGAATGTTGATCATTTTCTCCTTCAAAGATGGCAGTCAAACAATGTAATTCCTGTTATGTGAATCTACTCTGAAAACACATTTTAGAAGCACCAATGAATGACTCATGAAAATTCTCTCTGAAGTCACATTAATTGTAACTCTAACAATTGTTCAAAATTCAAGATACTCATAATGATTGCTTATTAAAGTGTATCTGATCTGAAGATTCATTCGACTAAACTTAACTAGATGTATTGTAAGTTTTCACTCTTTTTTTCATTCTTTTTTACTTTTATTTTTCCGAAGTCTGGTCAAAATATCTGAAACCAAGGGAAGAAATGTCAATGTGACACCACAGTAAACGGAAGACTAGCTGACCTGCTAAGGTAGTTCATAAAAATAACAAGTTTAGACCGAACACAGAGATTACTGAAAACTTTCCTGGTAATGTTTGGCTATCTTTTAGACCAGCATATTTAAGCTTGGTTTTATAATAGCTCATGTATCTCAAAGATGTCATGATTTTAAGACAAGAACTCACACATCAAAAGTTGGAATTCTTTCCAGAAACACTCGAGTTTACACTTTTTGAAGGAGGGAGATGACACAAAAGCAAACCCTATCATGGCCTTGTTACAGTGACACTTTGAGAAAACTCCACTGACTGGCTTGCAGAACTCTAACAGCTATCACGTTTTCTTTTTCAAGCAGTTCCCTCAAACGAGACCAACACTGCTGTGGTTCCATGTGTAAATTCAACACCAGGACAGCTGTAGAAAGGCATCATGATGATGACGAATTTCTGTTTAGTAGATGAAGAATCTGATATTCAAAGAAACTGAGTGGCTTCCTCAAGAAACCCATGACATTTCAGGACCCAGTTCCCTGCCATCCTGGCCAATTTAGACTACCCAAAAAATGCATTAAGAAAAGGAAAAAAAATGACTAAAATCATTTAATAGGTTTAATTATTAGCCTTTAATATACACCATTAAAGACACCATTATACTATTATCTGAGGTTAATTTGCTCTGGTAAGCATGCAAAGAGATCGTTTTAATAGTTGAGAGTTCTGTAAATGTTTTATTGTAAAAAAGTAATCCAAGTCTCTCAACAAAAAGGAAATATGGGGGCAAAGGATTTGTTTAGATCATGCCATAAGATGAAGTCCTCAACCCAAGTTAGGTGACTAGATAAGGATTCTTAATAGAGGCCTTCAAATAAAACTTTATTCTTATGCCATTATTAATGTCCCTTTAATATTTAGAGCCTTTGTAGTCAGAAATTCCTTGCTCACAAAAAATACATCCAAATATTTTTAACACTTGAATTGGGTGTTCATTTTAGGCCCTGATTACACAATAAAATATTTTCCCAAGTAAAAAATGAAAAATACAGTCTGTTATGTAGAATCTGGGCTATATAACTTCTAAGTCAAATCCTAGATATGACCCTGAGTAGCCCAGTAATTGCTATCTCTTAGGCACTGAGATTACATGTGATAAATTTATTCATTCTACTGGCATTAGCAAAATGCAGAAAATTTTTTCAACATTTATAATGATTTATTAGTGATCTCAGTATTCCAGAATACAAATGCCATGAACTTAAAAGATACAGAAAACAAAAAGGTTTATTAGGTAAATCTATCTTAAATAATTGTTATATACAGAGAAACTTGGACAAACAAGGCACATATCATTATCTTCATAATTTCTTGAATATGCGGGTGTTTTCTCCTGTGTAGTTTCTTTATTATGATGCTTCATGGGCTGATGCTGTTTTAGCAGATGTGCATCATGACTGAACGAAAGAGACTTGTGGATTCTTAGTCCTAGAAGAGATTTATACCTCATGTTATTTGATTAAGAAGGCAGGCTCTGTAATTTGATAACAGAGTTTGAAACTTGCTCAGTCACTTAGCCCCTATGGGACCTTGGACAAGCTTCATAACCTCTTCTGACTCAGTCAGTGTCTTCATCTGAGGACAAATTGATATAGTGGTACCAACTTCTTAAGATCATTGTGAGCATTGAATGACTTACTACATGAAAAACACTAGGGAAACTTCCTAGAATGTAAAAAAGACACTGCCAAATATTCTCCACTGTAGCTGCCCAAGATTCTCATTTAATAGAGGAGGAAAGTGAAGCCCATCAGAATCAAATGTTTTTTTCTTTATATTTCAGAGAGCAGAGCTTTATCTGGCATAGAATTAAATTCATGTAATTAATCCCAATGGATTCTACACTGTGTACTGTCATCTGGTTATGATAGCTTATTTTGGACTTCAAAAATCACTTTTTCATAAAACACTGAGTTCACTCTACTCATCATCTAGCATAAGATTATTTCAAGTCTGGCATTATGCGTCATTGGAGTATGTAATTGTCTATGTGATGTCCCTTTAGAAGAACTGGGAATGACCAATGATGAAATAATTTCTTTCCACCCACTGACTGATGCCTGCAATTCCGTTTACTTAAAGGATTTGTTCTCTGTTCAAATATGCATTTTTAAAAATTAGGGAAAAATTTAAGTCTTATTAATCATTCATGTCAAATTGCAGAAGAAAAATCAAAAGTGAGATTTTGAAAAAGGGGAAAGAAGAGAAAATGACGATCCTGGGCACAAGAAGTGGAGCATAGAATTGGGGAAGTTTGGGAATTTTGATAGCAGACTTTTCCAAAATTTTAATCAGAATTAATTCTTCATGTGAATACTTCTAAAGTAACATCTGTCTTGGAATTAACAAGTCTTACTCTATTTGCAATGCTCTAAGCCATGGGCTGGGCACAGCTGAGGAGTTAGACTTAAATTACAGTCAATCAGGTAAGAAAAAGAAAATAAAAGCATATGAACTACAACAAACTGCTACACACAGCAGAGCCGATGGGAAATCACTGCAGCGCCCGTGTTGCACTGAAGTACCTTCGATGACTTGGGAGAGTATGCGTGGAGCCTAGGGACTTGGGGCCAGCAGCAGGAGCCTGACAACCCACCCAAGTGTGAAATTCTTCAGAAAGCATTTGTTTTGGCTGAAAAATTCAAGCAATATTTCCTACTTAATAATTTTTCCTTGATGGGTTCAATGCAACATAAAAGTAATATTTTAATTTGCTTTATACCCATTTGCTTTATATCCTTGCTTTATACTGATGCTGCAGGGGTACCCATGTCAACCCCATTGCTTCTTGTACAATCTGGTATGATGTTGTGTAACCCTGAGGACCAAGGTGCTCCAACCTGGTGCCTGGAAGGATGAAAACATGCATCTTAACACCTACAACCTTTCCTGTGTTTGTGGCTTTATTTTTTCAACCCTTAAGTCTGCTGAATATTTCATTGAAGGTTGTGACTCATGGCCTGAAAGGACGCAAGCGTTAGAGTGAGATATGCTTTCTTCTCCAAACACCGGTTACAACCTGGTGACATATCGACACTATTCAGATCAATAAGGAACAGAGAGAGGAGAGGATCAAGGAAAAATTCAGTCTACATAGGAGCTGCATGGTGGTCATGACCCGTCAGAGTTCTGAGCACTGCCAAGTGTGCCTGTTGGGCCTGCCTTCCCTGTTCTAAGCCCACAATTTACAGGTTTATTTCATCTGTACTAAGCAGCATAAATGAGGAGATGTTCGTACATGATCGTTTGGGGAATAACTAAAGCTAAACTGAAGCACAGTAAGAGCGTTCTCTCCTTCTCCCACTTTGGATATTATTCAGTTTTTTGTATGATGATAATATTATGCTTGCTTTTGTCTGTACAGTAAAGGAAACCTACTATTACTGCTATACTTTCTAGGCCAAAATAATATTTTATACTTCAGGGTAGTTTTTGAAGTTGTGTTTAAATAATATTAATATCACAAACATCTTCCATTCAGTATGTAGACAAGTTTTATTAAAAATTTTAGTGGTAGTATTAATAAATGTTAACAAAAATTCACTTTGTACCTAACAACATGCCCAGCATTTAATGTCATTCAGTAAATATTAATTCAACTGATAAATGCAAAAAACCATTAATGAGCAAGATTAATCAAAGAATCCCTTCTAATAACATAGTCAAAGATAAAGAAAACACTGCCATAATTATATCTTAGCTAAATTCTTGACATTTTCTATTACTTGTATATTCTGGCAAATTAATATTTGTGGTCAAGTCATTAAAACTTGAATTAAATGGTTTTTCCACTTTACCTAGAAAATCATTTTTAAATTTTAAATGAACCAACTATATCATTATTTTTATTATTCTATAATTTTGGTCAACATATTATATATGTATGTGCCTCTATGTACAGATTTCTAGGTTCTCTGAATTCCAGCTCAGGGTTGACTAATGTTGATGAGACCTAGGACTGACTGTCCACTTTCTGCTAGAGTGTCAGGCAAGAACTCCTGAGGTTTTATTTCCTGGTTATTGAATTACTGCATATGCATAAGAGGCTAGAACTCAAGAAAAAGACACCTGAAATGTTCAAGGTAAATCTTGTCCTTTTTCTATTTTAGGAGGAAGGCAGAAAATGTCCTGCTTCATTCCCATACATACTGTGGTTTATAGGTAGAGACCAGTTGGAAAGTGTGTGTGGTGGCTATCTTTATTTTTTTGTTGATTAAATATCTATAAGTCTTTTAGCTAATTGTTGATCATCCATGAAGTGCATGAGTTTGAATTGTCATCTCATGTACTAAGTAACTTGTGCCCTGGTGATTATGGGGTCAATGAAAACAAACAAACGAGCCAGAATTGGGTGGCTCCATAAAGACTGGGCAACAACTGCAAAGAAATTGTGGGATAAAACAGAGGGAACTGGGTCACTCCTATGGCCTTCCTCCATCCGTCTCAGCACTGGGAAGGAAAGTTAACTTCTAATCCTAGTGAGTCCAAGCTTGCCTAAGGAGACTGAAATTTCTCTCATAGGTGTCTTTGAAAACATGGAGCCAGCATGAGTTCTTTTATCTTCTACTCCTACAGGAATCATTAGCCATTTTTATATAATTACTACTGTATAAATTATTAGCACATTTTAAAAGACTGTCTTAACATCTACAAGATTAACATGTAAAATTGAAACTGGAACACTTTAGGGAAGCAAGGCTTTGGTTCCTGTCTTCCTCTGCTTATGGCAAGTTTAATAAACAATCATTTTCCTGAATTTGGTAAGTTTAGGTTTAGCTTCAAAACGTCATCTGTATGAAAGCAGATGTGGTTAGGAGGGTCAAAGAATGGAATTTGTCACATGGAAAGCTTCTGTTAGGTCACACTCAAAGGGGTTTTTCTTTCCACGACACTATATTTTCCTTGGTATGGCGTTCAGCCTTTCTCACGCCTCACCTGCTGCCAAAGATGGAAATACTTTACATGTGCAAAAGTGTGTTTACCAGAATTTTAAGGTAAAATTCATGTAGTTTTCTCTGTAACTTTTTGTGGTTCCTAATAGCAAAGTTAATAAGGAACAATTACACAGTTGGTGATTTATCCACAGGAAAGCAATGCCTTATTTTTCTTATTCTTTGAAACTTCAGCCATGAGAAATTTATTGAGGAAAGGGGATTTAGGGGGAGGTTTCCAAAATCCCCTGGAAATCCCACATGTGGCCGAGGTACTCAGACCCATGACTCCTGGAGAGTGTCAGCAAATGACATTGCACAGGGATTGCTGTTGAGTCATGCCTCAGAAATGAATCTATCACACTGCAGCCTATGGAGGAAGCGGACTCTGCATGGTTACAGTTACCACTTGGTAGTTGAGCCAGAATGACTCTGAGAAGACTTCCTCCAGTCAGGAGGTTTTATGTGCTTACCATGTGCAAGGATCTAGGGGCTCATTTCAGACCCTGTTTCACGGAAGTCACTGCCCAGAAGGGAGCAACAAACAAGCAAATAAAAAAATCACTTAAAATATAGTATAGTAGGCTACAGCAGTGGGACTTAAAGCCTATTTCCTGGACTGGCAACATCATCCTCACCTGGGAACTTGTAGAAAGGTGAATTCTTGCCCCAGACCCTTCTGAAACAGAAACTCTGGGAATCGAGTCCTAAGATTTGTGTTTCAACAAACCTAGGTAACTTGCATGTGCCCACTGGGCTTGAGGTAGGTTCACAGAATTAGGGGAGAGCAGATTGGGAGGCCCAACCCAGATGGGGGCAAGTTAAGGGCAAGTTGAGGGCAAGGAAAGAGAGAGGAAGTTGCTTCCTAGGCTTTGTAAAGGATCAACAGGTTCATTAAGAAAAAAAAAAAAAAGCAGAGTGGGAGTGGGGTGTGGAGGTAGGGCATTCCAGACAGAGTGTGCAGTAAGCTCAGAGAGCCAAGAATGAAAGGAAGCTGAGCGTGGGAAAGAAGACAGATACAACCAGAGAGGAGTCTGGAGAGGTCAGCAAAGGCCTAGTGGAACAGGACTTTCATCGTGGTGAGGGGGCTAACCTGTGTCTTGAAGACTATGGTGTTGACATTGAAATTGAAATCAAAGCCAGGGAAAAGTATGGCCAGATTCGCATTTTAAAAAGTTCACTTGGCAGCAATGAACAAATGGTGGAGGAATGAAGCTTGAGGTTGACCCAGTGAGTAGGTTTCAGTGATGATCCAGACCAGAGAAAGGAGAGCTCAGCCCAGTGCAGTGAGGCTGGGAGATGGGGAAGGGCCTCAAATAGAGACGATGTTTAAAAAAGTTACTTGGTAAAGTCACATATTATAATATATTATAAATGTTAAAAGTCATGATATGTAAGTGCTGATAGTAAAAGCTAACAAGAGAGTGGAATGTGAAATAAACAGAACTCAAACTGTATGTACAGTATGGCCTAATTTTTGAAATACATGTTCATAAATACATGTGCAGTACTGGAACATACATATCAAAGTCTTTATCTTGGATGGTGAGATTACAGATAATTTTTGTTTTCTTCATTTCCCAAATTTCTACACTGAAAGTGAATCACATCTATAATCAGGAACTATAATTTTTAGGGAGGGAAGGAGGGAGTGAGGAGGGAAGGAAGAGAGGAAGGAAGAAAGAAGGAAAGGAGGAAGAAGGAAGGGTGGATATGTGAGAGAGAGGGAGAAAGAGTCATATTTGCAAACTGAATGGGATAATGTGTAGCAAGTCAGAATGGTTCTATAAATAGAGATAAATTATAATGCCTACAGGAGCCTTTTAAATTTAGCTTGCTTTAAAATTTCCTACAAACCAGGCCTGACAGCATATGACACAGAGCTCAGATATATTGTGGGGAAGCAGAGCAGGGGAGGTGGGGAGGTGGGGAGAACTGGATATGAGTGGGAGACCAGCAAGGGGAATAAGGTAGTTTTGTCCTCCTTGACGATCTATTCCATTGATTCATCCATATCTACAAAAGTCACAAGAAGGGGATGTGTGCCAGGGAAGTTGCAGTCTTTGAGTCTGACTTCTTGGATGGAGGCTGTTCTGCCAAAGCTGTGCCAAAGACTGGCTGCCTAGATCCTGGTCCACCTAGGCCCTGCCTCACCGATTGAGAACATTTGGTGCTCTATGGTTGTTGAAATAAGTTGATAATTTGTGTTGGAACAGAGTGGTGCTGAAGACTATTCTTTCACTGTCTTGGCAACTACTTAACCCATTTCCTTGCTATAGGAAATGACACACAGTTCAATGACAATAATGTAAGAAATCTATGGGGCATTAGGGTATGCTTTTCAGGGGTCTGGTAGTGAGTTACTAGGTGACGATAGAAAAGTTTGGGATCATGTCATTCATGGAGAAGTAACAAGTGGCTAGAATTCCAGGAAATCCTAACAACAATAATGAATACCATCATTTATCTCTATATTATGTACTTTACAAGCATTATGAGTTAATCCTCACAACAACCCTGTCAGTTTTGTTTTTAACATACAATTTATAAAGGAGAGAGACTGAGGCTTCAGACATAAATGATTCTTAGTGTCAAGGACTCAATTTAAACCAAGGTCATTTTTATTAAAGAGTCAGAAGCAAGCACATACAATGGGCTAAAGAGAGTTTACTCAACAAAAAATGTTGGGAAAATTGGACAGATACATGCAGAAAAATGAAACTAGACCACCTCCTTACACCACACACAAGAATAAGTTCAAAACAGATTAAAGACATATATGTTAGGCTCCAAACCATAAAAATCTTAGAAAAAAACATAGGCAATAAAGTCTCAGACATTGCTTGTAGCAATATTTTATCTGATATAGCTCTTTAGGCAAGAGAAATAAAAGAAAAAACAAACAAATGGGACTACCTCAAACTAAAAAATTTTGCACAGCCAGGAGATCATCAATAAAATAAAAAAAACAACCCACTGAATGGGAGAACATATTTGCCAATACATTTGATAAGGAGTTAATATCCAAAATTGATGAAGAACTGATAAAACTCAATACCAAAAATCAAATAATCTGATTAAAAATGGGCAAAGGACCTGAATAGACACTTCTCCAAAGAGGACACACAGATGGCCAACAGACATATGAAAGATGCTCAACATCACAAGCCATCAAAGAGATGCAAATTAAAACCGCAAATGAGATATCACCTCACACTGCTCAGACTGGCAATCATCAAAAATCAACAAACAACAAGTATTGGGGAAGATGTGGAGAAAGGGGAACCCTTTTGGACTATTGGTGGGAATGTAGATCGGTGCAGCCACTGAGTAAAGCTGTATGGATTTACCTCAAAAAATTAAAAGGTGGATCTGTGTTATGACTCAGCAACTCCACTTCTGGGAATTTATTTGAAAAAACCTGAAATGCTAATTCAAAAGAACATAAGCACCCTATATTCATTGCAGCATTATTTACAATCACCAAGATATGGAAACAGCCCAAGTGTCCATCAGTAGATGAGTGGATAAAACAATTGTGGGACATTTACACAATAGAATACTACTTAGCCATAAAAAAGAAGAAATTGTTACCCTTTGCAACAGTATGGATGGATCTGGAGAACATTGTGCCAAGTGAAATAAGCCAGTCAGAGAAAGACAAATACTATATGATTCCACACATATATGGAATCTAATGACCAAACTGAACTAACAAGCAAACTAGAGACGGATTCATAGATACAGAGCAGGCTGACAGCTAGTTGGGAGGTGGTTAGGGGGTGGAGGGATCAAGCTAAAAGGAAAAAAGGGCTCATGGACATGGACAACAGTGTGGTGATTGCACTGGGGGACAAGGTGTAAGGGGATAAAAGATAATGGAAAAATGTAATTCAAAATAAATTTATAAAAAAGTGAGTACTAATAGTTCTGGAGGTGAATGAATGGTTTTGATGGCTGCACAACAATGAGAATGAACAGAGTATCACTGAACCAACTGCACACTTATAAATGGTTGTGGAGGTAAATTTTATGTTGTGTATTTTCCTGCATTTTCTTAAAGGCTAACTATTGTACAATGGACTATGTACGAGGCTCAGTATGATATTTTATGCCGTACTGCTATATCCCCAAGATATTTTGATGTGACCATTTTAATAGTCCTTGACATTAAGGAAATGACTGTTTTTGGGGGATAAAAACAGGTATCCTAACACTCTCACTCTTTTCTTCCTTTCTTGTCTCCTTTCTCATCCTTTCTTCCCTTTTCCTCCTTTCATTTCTCCCCAACATAAAAAAACTGTTAGACAGACAGATTTCCCCCTTTCCCAACACATACACACAAACACACATACACACCCCGCAGGAAATGAGCAAGTGAATGGGTAGAGTTCCTAAGAAATGAAAAAAGCGAGTAACACGCAACATCCTTGCCTAAAACATTGACTGCATTTCCTGAAACTCTCCAGCCTCACCTTTTTGGCAAGTTTGTAGACAGGAGTGTGGTGACGCTGCCCTCTGATCACAAGGTGGGGCTTGTATTGGTACATACTGGACATTGCAAGGATTCCTTATGTTAGTCTTTTCCACTCAGAAATCTTCCTACATTGCCACCTAGTTATGATTAAGGGCGACCCTTACCAAGCTGCATGATTCCAAAATCAACAAAGATGGAATTTGTGCATGGCTTAGAACCCATATCTGAAACACATCACAGAAAAGATAAAATGTCTTATTCTTTTCAAAATTTCGTTTTCCCTCTCCATGGAATATGGTATATTTATGAAGGTAGGTAGTGCCTTCCTGTGCTATAGGGTTCCTCCACAAAGCCCTGCAAAAGTCAAGGTGAGCTTGAGCCACTTTCTGTCTCTCTGTCTCTCTTTTTTTTAGAATATGAGTATACTGAAGAAGAGGGGAGAGAAGGAAGACAAAAGAGGAGGGGGAGAAGGAGGAGAAGGAAGGAGAAGAAATATCAAAATAAATTGGTAAGACTTTTGAAAATAAATTAACTGCCTATGTTTAATAAATTATACTTTTAAGATTATACAAATATATTGCAATGTACTATAATATTTTCTATTTTAAAAGATATTTTATTTATTTATTTTTAGAGAGAGGGGAAGGGAAGGAGAGAGGGAGGGGGAGAAACATCAGTATGTGGTTGCCTCTTATGTGCCCCCTACTGAGGACATGGCTCACAACTCAGGGATGTGCCCTAGACTGGGAATTGAACCGGCAACCCTTTAGTTCACAAGTGCATGCTCAATCCACTGAGCTACACCAGCCAAGGTAATATATTATTAAAAATAGTTCACACTGTATGTAAGCCAAACCATTATGCTGTACACCTGAGTCTTATGCAGTGATTTGTGTCAAATATATCTCAATAAAACTGGAAAAAATATTTCATGTACTAGAATATAAAAATATATACAAGGTCTGTCCAGAAGGTATCCAACTAGGTAATACAAAAAATAGAGACATTTATTGAAGAAGATACAAAATACAAGAAACATTGTACATAGGACAAGGACACCTCAGTCCCCTTCAAAGTAGGCACCTTGGGACCTCACACACTTCTCCAAACTGCCATTAGCTGCCCCATCATATTTTCCTGAATCTCATCCACAGTCTGAAATCTTTTCCCTTTCAAAGGTTGTTTTAGTTTTAGGAAAAGCCAGAAGTCACAGGGCACCAAATCTGGGCCTCAGGAGGACTGACTAACCTAGGTGACTTGGTATTTTGCCAAAAACTCTGCATGACATGTGATGCATGAGTGGGTGCATCATTGTGATGAAGCTGCCCATAGCTGTGGCCTTCTGAATCATCCAAATAGTTTCCATGAAGGAATGTTCAAGGTTAATGTAAAATCTGATGCAGATTCATTGCTCTACTTGTTCAGTCATTTTGAATGCTACAGCCACACAGTACATATGCTCACTCAATAGCCTCTACTGCCCCCACTGACTAGCACAGTGAAGTCATCATCATTCACGCATGCTCATTCCAGTCCACTCTCTTTGGCTGCCAGGTTACATTGCTGTCATGCAAACCATTCTTCTTATATTAACATGGTGGGACTTTTTCTGGACAGATCTTGTATCTAAACACTTCATAGTGCATTAAGGCTCTGTGTCCAAGATATGATAAAAAGTTCCAAGCTGAATATTTAATATTTTTTTGTTTTTAATCCTACTTATATATCTCTGTGACTAGGTGTGATTTTATTCAGTGATAACGTTAAAGACCAGCTTTAAGAGTTTTTGTGAATGTAAGATGAAACTAGAGATCTAATGTTCAGCATGCTGACCATAGTTAATTGTACTGTATTTGAATACTAGAAATTTGCTAAGAGATCTTATGTTCTCTCACTGAAAAATAATGGTACCTATGGGAAAAGATGATAAGTTAAATGACTTAACTTCAGTAACAATTTCACTTACAGTACATGTATATTACATTATCATGTTGTATACCTTAAACATATACAATCTTTATTTTTAAAATGAACCTAGTACAGTGACTAGAACACAATAAATGTTAACCTATTATATACCCCTTACCCTCCAGCCTCCCTGCCTGCCTCTGTCTTCTTGCACTACCAGCAATAGTCACCACTTCAAGCAAGTGTGGGGTATAATTGAGAAGCTCCACTCGGGATTTAGAAGTGTTTAGTTAAGCAAGAATCGTCCCATATCCAAATAATTCTGTAATGTTAGTTTAGACTCTGTAAAGTTGATGAACACTCTGTCCTTCCAATAGTTTGCACATAATGCCTTCATCATCAATGAATTTTCCATTTCTCACATCTCATACCCTTTGGGCTATTGTGCTTTTTTTTTAATATCCAGAAGCTGACCACTAGTTACTCTCTCTGCTGTTACCAGTCTGGCTCACTGCGGAAAATTGTCATCTTTCTCCTGGACTTCCACAATAACTTCTAACTGTTCATCCTGATTTACCTTTGCCCCCACCCCAACTCTTTTTTCCCACGAACAGCCAAAGTGTCAGATCATATCACTGATTTGCTTCAGACCCTGCAATGGCTTTCCACTCAGAGTGCAAAAGGACCTGCCAAGCCTATATAATCTGGCCCATTGCTCTCTCTCCTTCTTTTCTAGTTATTCTCCCCAACCTACTCCTACTGTTCCTCAATCACATAATTCAGTTCCCAACTTAAACTGTTACTTCTAGCTGACCCTTGGCTGGAAATATTCACCTATATAGCCACTTAACCCATTCCTATATCTCTCAATTATTAGTTCAGTCTTGACTTCCCAAAGAGGGTTCCCTGCTCATTCCCAACCCCCTTGAAACCCTAATCTCCCTGCCCTGCTTTACTTTTTTATGTTTTATTTTTATTTTTTAAATATATTTTATTGATTATGCTATTACAGTTGTCCCATTTTCCCCCCTTCACTCCCCTCCACCCTGAATACCCCCTCCTACCACATTCCCCCCTTTAATTCATATCCAT
>JAPYXV010001072.1:0-14483 GCA_028533065.1 Trachops cirrhosus | reverse complement strand
GACCACCCAAACTCAGGTGTGTGAGGGGGTCTGTCAGCCTGAGTCCTTATCCTGCTCCAGACCCCAGTTGTTCATCTTGCTGTAAAACAAACACGTGACAGGAGGCAGTTAATTAAAATTGGGGCACTTTCCAGAGTTATTTACGGGCTCTTTCTGTAAGCATCAGGGACTCCCTCGTAAAACAGACAGTGACCAGAGGCAGGCAGTTCACCAAAGTTGTTTTATGGGCTCTTTCTTTGGGCACCGAGACCCTCTCCCCCATTCCAGGCCCTGGGGTGAAAGCACAGTTTCAAGGCTTTCTTTCCCAGATAGTGGAAACGCTGCATAGAACTTCAAGGACTTCCCTTCTTTCTTGCTAACACAGTGTTTCCTGTGATGTTGGAACACTGTCAATATTACCAGACCAGGCTCAGGACTGCTGAGTTAGCGTGTGAGACGTGTCTCCTTCCTCCTTCCTGCCTCAGTTTACTATTTAATCTACCTTAGTGGTTAAAGGCGCTTCCTGGCAGCCAGGATGCCAGACGCTGGCCAGTAACAGCAGCGCAGCCTCCCAGTTCTCCCTGTGCTCCCTGCCTCACCTCGAACAGCCAGATGCCCAGAGACAGAGAGTGGCGCGGCGGGCCCCTGGGCTGGGGGAGGGGAGCCCACGTCTGATGGGGGCGGAGTTCAGTTGGGGAGAAGTGGCGGTTCTGGAGCTGGATGCTGGTGATGAGGCCCCCAGAATGTGAACAGGCTGAGTGCCCCTGAGCCGAACACTTAAAAATGGTTAAGATGGTAAATTTTATGTCTATTTAGCACAACAAACATTTTCATAACAGAAAAGGAAATACCGTCTTTAGATATTAAGGCCGCCCCACATTCGGGCGGTCAGCAGAAGCCGAACTTGGAATCAGAAATGGGAGAAAACTGACCGAGCGTATTTTGGCCGAGGGCACAGCCCCGCCTGCCTCGGAGAAGGGCTCTATTCTGGGGGCCGCTCTTTGAAAGGACCTCTTGCCCACGGCCTTGGGGAGCCTCTGCAGAAACGTCCACCCTGGAGGCCTGGCCCCTGCTGGGCTTCTCGCCTGTCAGTGACTGGAGGGTTCAGGGTCCAGGTCCCCTTTGTTCCCCTTGTTTGCTGAAAGCCCATCTTGTGCATCGGTGAATTCGTGCCTGCCCCCTGCCAGCCTGTGCTCCTGTCGGGAGAACAGAGAAGCCTGCTTGGAAGTTGACACTGTGAGGCCAGGTTAGGGAACCAGCAAAGGGCTTAAAGAATCCACGTGAAATGCACGTAGCGACCTCCACCCCGCTCCCGAGGTCAGCCCCGGTCTCCAGGAGGGTCTGGTGGTCTTGCTGCCCCTCACTCTTACACATCAATGTGAAAATAAGCTGACCCTCGAGGAGTAGAGCAGGGCAGGGATGGAGCGGCTGTGGGGTCCTGCATGGATGTCCACGGTACTCGGAGCGAGGGTCAGGTCAGGAGGCTGACCTTCCACCCCGGCGGGCTGTCCCTGTGAAGCGCGTCCCAGGGTGTGTGGCCCCAGCAGGCTCTGCGGCAGCCTCTGTACAGACGGCGCCCGTGCCTGTAGGTCTGGTTCCTTAACGTTACTTGAATTTCTACAAATATCAGCAACTTGTACCTCCGGGCAAAAAATAACTAGATCTCCACGAGGTTTTTGGCCATTCAGTAACGAAATTACGCTTTGTGGTTAGTTCCGCCAGTTAGTCTACTTCTGTAGTTTCTACAAACAGCTGTTCACAAGCAAGGAGGGAACCAGTGTCTAAGTCATTCCAGCCTCTCGGGATTTGGGGAAGTTGCCTGGGCTGGGCCGGGCTGGGCCGGGCTGGGGGAAGTTCCTGGAGCTGAGAATGAGAAGTGTTAACCATCCGTTGTCTCCAGCTAATCACTGGTGTTCAGAACTGTCAGTGCTGGCCCCCGGCTCTTTGTTTGGGCGGGTTCACTTCCACGCCACATCCCCCTGCCTGGGGTCTGCCTGGACAGTGGGTGAACACAGGGGGAATCTCTCAGGAAGGCTGGCACGGGGGGCACCAAGGATCAGGGACCTCGTAGGCTGCGTTTATTTTTGTTACCGCAGGGGATACTTTCACACCTGTTACTGTCTTCGAAAGGCTCTCTGGCTGAAGACCTTTGCTGGTTAGGCTGCGCAATGTTTCACTCGGTGCTTGAATTCTTGTTCAGCCTCATTTCCTACCTGTTAGGTCGGAGACGCTCAAGAAGCCAGACGGATGTAGCAAGCTAACAGGGTTAGCTTGGGTTAACCCAAGGGGTTTATTAGGGAGTAAGAGGGAAAGTGGAGCCAGCCAAGGGAGGTTAAGACTCGCTCAGTTGCTCTAGGGCAGGGTTTTTAAGCGCAAAAACCCGCAAAGGGTAACTGGTTGGGGTGTCGGAGTCTGATTGGCTAGAGCCGGCTGCTGAGTGCCCTCTCTGCTGACTGATGCTCTCGATACATCTTGTCAGGCTCAAGTCAAAGCTGCGTCCTGAGATGCGGGGTTGGCCGACCCCCGACCCCAGTCTTACCCGGGCATCTGCTTGTCCCGGGCAGGGTCGGCAGGCGGTTTCCCACGGTGTGGTCTCCCGCCTGGTGATTTTCCACTCCTCCTGGGCCTGCCCAGGTCTGTCACTGCCAACGCGGCCTGACGGGCTCTGCTCTCGTTTCAGAAGCTGCCGCTCGTGGACATCCCGGTGCTGCAGTTCTGCCACGTGTTCGTCCGAAGGTAACGCAGCCCCGCGCCCCGCCCAGCTGCAGGCGCTCCCGCAGGGCTTGGGTCCTCGTCTTGACGGCTGGAGAGCCCGAGTTCGGAGAGTGTCTCAGGGGCGTCCCAATGGCGTCCCGAGGTGTGGGGGTGCCCTGGTGGCCTCTCCTGTCCTCCAGAGATCCAACCCGACGTTGTAAAATCTGCGTGCTGTTTGCTGATCACTCCAAGTCAGCCAAGCTTTGTGTGAGGCCCGGTGAACGTTCAAAGAAACAGTTTACGTTAAATTGAAACCCAAAAAAAGGTGTTCGAGGCCCAAGACCCCTTTTAGAAAAAGGAGAAATGGTTGTGTTTGGGGCTTTCCCGTGTGCCCTTCCAGGAGGCTTTAGCCTGGATGCACAGAGCTTCATCTCCACATCCGGTGGGCTCGGCTGCGGGAGGTGTGGGAGCGGATTCCCCAGGCCTTTCTCCAGTGTGGGAAGGGAAGCCATGCGGTGCCTCGTTCAGATCTTACCACGGCCCCTCCACTGGGCGGGCGCCCTCTGCCGCAGCATTGAGGGCAAAGCGGGTGCAGATCCCTTCCCCAGGAAGCCCGACAGCCTCTCTGTCTACCAGGAGTCTCACCCTCAGGAAACCTGACGGGTTCAGTAAACCCTCGGGGAACGCAGTGCACATTCCCCGGGTCCCCCCTCTCACCACATCCCGCAGCCTCGGGAAGGCGAGTCGAGGCTCACCATCCCAGGAGCCCCCGCGCCCGGGTGGAGGTCAGACCAGCTCTGGGCCCTTCACTCACAGCGTCACTGCGGCTCAGTCCTCCTGGAGCCAGTGAGCCGGTCACGTGGTGACAGCAGCGACCTCTGGTCCGGTGGCCTCGGTGACGTCGGCACTTTCCCAGCAGCCCCACGTCAGGTTTCGCCACCCTCCTTGTGCAGAGGAGGCACGGCCAGGGCCGCTCGGGAGTGAGCCGGGGACCAGGACTTGCGCCTGGGGCCCCGGCTGTGCGGCTGTGCTGTGTGGCAGCAGCCCCGAAGGTTCCTCCCTCCCTCCCCACGGTGAGGCTTGCCCTGAGGGTCGCTGAACGCCAGCTGCCGGTGGGTGGTCCTGACCTGTCACTCTGCCACCTTCGGCTGGGTGACTGGGTCCCCAGTGTTGTTGGAGAAGCCCAGCACAGCTCTGGACAGACCCAGACGGTCAGAGACGGGCCTCTGGGTTAAGACTTTCACGTTTATAGAGCAGGAAGCCAGGAGCATGTGACCTGTCGGCCATTTCCGGTCTCTGAACTCCGAGCTCATGCCAGAGAACCAAAATTTAGCTTGTGTCTGTCGTAACTGAAAAAAGAACGAACAGGTCCGTCAGCTGTGCCGTCTCCCCTCTGCTCTCCGACGGTCTGAAACCTGCCTGCAAGACCACGTTTTGTCGGGACTTGCTGAGGGTCGGTATTTTCCTGTGTGCTTTGGAACTAGGCTCCCAGGGACGGCCCTGCAGGAGAACTTCCCCTCGTTGCTGGGCGTGCTGAAGGAGTCGGCGCAGCTGAACCTGGCTCCCCCCGGCTACTTCCTGCTCCTCAGGTAGCTCGTCCTCGCCTCACGTTTCCACGGCTAATGCTGCAACGCATTTCGTTCCTGGTCTGAAGCTGCTTGTCTCTCAACAGCATGCTGAACGACTTTGTGACCCGAACTCCCAACCTGGAAAACAAGAAGGACCAGAGGGACCTGCAGGTCTGTGCGTGGAGAGGGCAGCAGGCTTTGCTGCCCCCGGGCGCTGTCCACCTTCAGAAGAAGCACTGTTTCAGGCTTAAGGCAGGCAGGGGAAGCAAGGCAGCCAAGAGATTAGGGGACTTCTTGCAGACAGAATGAGGACTCAGGCCATGTCAAAGCCAAGGGGCAAGGGTCCATCACCCCCTTTTTCTACAGCCCCCCCTCAAGTCCTACCCTGAGGGCCCATGCCTATCTTATTTGAGGAATCTTACCTGTCATTGGCTAACCAGTCATCTGCCTGGGGCCAAGCAGGGTGAAGAGAAAAGGGGCAGAAGTGGTTCTCCTACAAGGAAGATAAGCTTTGTCTCCTAAGTGGCTTATGGTCCCAAGGTCCTTTACTGGGCCTTAGCCACAGGGGATTGCAGCTCTGAGACCAGGCAGGGCAGTTCCCAGCAATATTGTTGAAAGGTTCAAGTTTCTAGCAAGAACTCATGATTCTAAAGAAACCAGACAAGTAATCTGCTAGAGGCAGCGCGCAGCCGTGACAGCCTGTTTATGCTGTTTTATCTCCGACGGCCAAAACTAGAACCACTCGTCACACGTGGCTTCTGAGCCCCTGACGTGCGGCTCATCGGAGTTGAATGTGCTGACGTGTCAAATACGCGTCCGCTTAACGACAGCACCAAAAACAGGAATGCAGAATGTCATCGATTCCGGCGTGGATTGCACGCTGGTGCTATTTCAGATATGTTGGGTTCCACATCCCCAACTCGTCCCCTTCACCCACCTTGTACGGCGGCTGCTAGGACACACGGGTGTCGCACGGGACACCCGTCCACACGGGTCACCTTGCGGTTCGCACTGTGTCTCTGTTGGGTCATGCCCTTCCAGGGACCTAAGAGCCTTTTTCTTAACGAACTTCCCTTCCTCCTCCTCCCCATTCCTCTCAGGAAGTCACTCAAAAAATCCTGGAAGCCGTGGCGAACATCGCCGGCTCCTCCTTGGAGCAAACCAGCTGGCTGAGCAGAAGCCTGGAGGTGAAGGCACAGCCTCAGATCTCTCTGGAAGAATCTGACGCCGAGGAAGATTTGGGCGGTAGGTGTGGCAGGGTCAGGAAATAATGCCTGCTGCCAGCCGGTGGGGCTGGTTTCTCCTTAAAAGCAAGCCCTGTTTTCACTCCCTACAACATGAGTCGTTTGTATAATAAATGTTGCATTCAGCAACCGCGAGAACAAATGCCGGAGACTTTTCAGGGTTTCAAAGATGTTACTTTATTGGCCAAGTTTAACCTGCGCAGGGGCGAGCTCTCAGGGTGTCCAGAGACACGGTACCCACAAGGGCTGCAGACGAGAGTCGCGCTGAGCGCTTACAGCTAAGTCCTTATATAGGGGCGGGCAAGCAAGCGTTACAAAGAAGCAGACGTGGCAGTTAGCTATTCCCTTACAAAGACCGGCGCGCGGAACAGGATTGGGCGTTGGCTCAACAGTTGTAACTTTTCAAACCAAACATGTTAGGTTGCATCTGTTTTGCAATTCTCTAAGGGCCAGCACAAGGCAGGAGGGCAAGATGTTTGTTCAGTAACCCCCTGTACCCTGGGACCTAACCAGTTCCTGTTTTCTCATGGTCTAAGTTTTCCTTGCTCCTTACAGTAAACAGTAGGATTCCCCTAACAGTGTCCCGAGTGGCATGCTACTGTGTTAACCCCTCAGGGAGCTGAGATGGGGGTCCGTGGAAGGAACCTCCCAGGATAGTTTGCGTGGACTTGGTGATAGACATGCGCGTGGGATAAAATATACATAGAGGAGAATGTACGTTTTCCGTTTGCGCAGCTGCAGAAAGAAGCGGGTGAACCAGCAAACTGCTGCTGGGCAGTTTACACTGTGTCTTTCGTTTCTGCCTCGTGTTTCACTGTTGCCCGGATGTGCAGGTGTTATAAGGGAAGCCACGCACGCCAGGCACAGCCCGGCCTTGTTTCTAGCCAAAGCCTCCTCGGAAAGCGGTCGGGAGTCTCATCCGTGTACTCGAGGCGTGTAAACATGTGTCTGGTGTGAGCCACACACTGAGTTCTGGATGCTGGCGCCACAGCAGCCACGGAGACGAATGCGCCCTCGTGGGGGTGTGGACGAGGATAATCAATGCTCAGTGAGCAAAGGCGTCTTTCAGCTCCTCTGAAAACCTAACATGACCTCAAGCAAAAGCTTTTTTAAGGGCCCAAAACCCCAAGTGCGTTACCAAGAGAATTTCAGGTGGCTCTTACTATTCTAAGCCAAAGTAATGTTATAAATAGGGACTGAGGAGGAGGCGAGGTCACTTGAGATGATATAGAACACGTCCCCAGGAAAAGTGAGAGGCAGGCATGCAGAGGGCTGGGAAGGCTCCGCCCACAGGGGATGGCACGACCTTGACCTTGAGGTGGGCGAGGACTTAGCCCAGGAATCCTGAAAACCAGCAGGAGCTTATGGCTGGAGAGAGAGGTCAGGGAGAGGGAGGGCCTGAAGGCTGTCGGGCTTGACACAGAGCGTGGTCACCAGCTTGGGTGGCACCCCACTTGCTTGGGAAACCATTAAGTGTTTGGAGCAGTGACGGGGTCCCATTCAGTCTTCAGACACCTCACTTTGGCTGCTGCGGGCACTTCAGCTATAGGATGAGAGCAGGCTGATGGAAGTGCATTAAAAGGACTCGGCGGTGGTTTGGGCAAGAGAGGACGGTGGCTCAGAGGCTGGGGCGATAGGGAAGGTGGACAGATTTAAATGCAGAGTCGGTGGAATCTGAGGGTAGATTGCAGGTAGTGGTTGAAAAAAATGATCAATCAGTGACTTAGGTTTTGTAGCTTAAACAATTTCTTGAGGTGGAGCAGACTGGAGCACGGCCATTTTGGATGGTGAACTTGAGCTTGGTGTAGCACAGATTACACTGGAGATGTCTGGAAATGAAAAGGGGCCAGAAAAGTCAGTTAAGTATTCACGGAGGATATCGAGTCCCGGAAGCTATGAGAAAAGTGTCTCAAGGAGGGAGAGGAGCACAGCGGACAGCTGTTGAGAAGTGGAGTCAGAGGAGGACAGAGGCCCACTGCCCGTACCTGACAGGGCGAAGTCACTGGGGGACACAGGGTGGAGTGGGTGCGGAAGCCGGGGGCGGGGGCGGGAGACGGTGTCTGCACGGAACTCTCTGCGGCTGAGTTGTCAGTAGGGCAGTAGCCAGGGACCGCTGAGGACCAAAGAATGTCTGTGGTCATTTCGAGTTTATTTTTAAATTGGAGTATGCCAATGCAAATTTGTGTGGTATTGGTACAGTGCATCAGAGAGGAAGAAATTGATACCAGAGGGAAAGGATACTTAGAAAGCCAAGCCCTGCTCTGGTAGCTCAGTTGGTTAGAGCATCATCCTGATGAACTCAGGTTGAAGGTTCGATCCCAGGTCAAGGCACATACAGGAGTCAACCAATGAATGAATGAATCAGTAAGTGGGATGAGACCTCAGTGATGTTCTCTCTCTCTTTCGTTTCTCCCTGTCTCTCCCCATCCTTTCCTCCCTTCTTCTCTCTCTAAAAAAAAATCAATTAAAAATTATTTTAAAAAAAGAAAAGGAAAGAAAGTTTGGCGGCCACAGGGCTGGGATTGATATCAGCAGTGGACTCGCTCTTCTTTGATAGGAGCCAGGGACACGTCCACTCAACAGAGAACGCGGTTGTAAACATCCTAGGTCAGTGAGTCAGGATGGTCAACCCAGAGCGTTCCCGTGTCACTGCAGCAATTCTCTCAGTGAAGTATGGCGTGAGGCCACCACTGAGAAGGGGGGGGTAGCGGAGGGCACTGAGGGAGCATGGGAGAGAACCACGGTGCAGAGCGGAAGGCAGCACGCCACTGAGGTGGGATCCTCTGGTAGCATCGGGTCTCTTTCGAGATTCCTGCCCGTGAAATGAAGCAGGACCAGTGTCAGAGCATTCAGCCGCACAAGACTGCGTCGGCAGGTCCTGGGGGTTCGCCAGCTTTGCGTTTCTCCAGGTGGGAACTTCAGAGGGAGAGAGAAGCAAGAGTCGAGGATGTTGGCGAGGTGGACGGTAGGCTGCGGGGTGCAGGTGGGGAGGTAGAGCAGTGGAGACCGGGGCGAGGGGGTTGGTGGGTGGTGAAGGCGGTAGACTCAGGGGTTGGAGGCCTGTGGGCGGATTCAGGCATTGCCAGAGCGACCTCCGGGAGCACGTGAGCAGGAAAGATAAAGAGACATGGCCCCACCAGGATGCTTGAAATGGAGGTTTTGGAAATCGGTGAGGCTAAGGGCATGACGGTGACAACGGTGGCTCAGCTGGAGCAGAGTAAAAGATTTTTGGAAGAGAAAAGGCCAGGGGGCTCAGAGGTCAGGATGTCAGATGATCATCCAAGGGAAGGGTGGAGGTCCAAGAATGATGAGGAGAGAAGACAGTGAGTTGGCGCTAATTTATTTGATCAGAATATACAGACTATCAGTTGCTGAATCTGCGCATGTTAACAGAGAAAAATGCCCAAGCCACGTTTGTGTACACAATCCCCAGGAAAGGCAGGAACCCGTGGCTCCGTGCAATGAGGGTGTCCATGGCGCCCCGTGCAGCACGGTTACAGCGCAGACGCCTCTTTGGTTAGCAGATGCGGCCGCTGCTGCTTCGACCATGGTGTCCGCGTCTGCCCCTTCCGTGTACAGCGTGCAGGCCCTCTCCCTCCTGGCAGAGGTGAGTGCACACCTGCCTGCCACCCCTCACGGAAGTGACTGCACCCGAGGCTTTGGGACGGCGTGTCTTCTTGGGCCAGGGAGCGGGGTGGCACCGTCCCAGGGAAGCTCCCTCCGTCTCGAGCTGCACTGCGGCGTTTTCTGTTAGGCTGTGCGCACCTTGAGGACGAACGTTCTTACCGTCACTGGGTTCAGGAGATTTCTGTTGTTGCCCCCTCCCCTTCTTCTAGGTCCTGGCGTCGCTCCTGGACATGGTCTACCGAAGCGACGAGAAGGAGAAAGCCGTGCCTTTGATCTCGCGTCTGCTTTATTACGTGTTTCCTTACTTGCGCAACCACAGGTAACAGCTCTACCACGGGTAACGGCTCTCCCTTGTAGCCCGCCCACGGGCCGCCTTTCCTAAGCAGTATCTGACCTTGACCCTTCTCTCCTCCCTCCCCCATTTAGCGCCTACAACGCTCCCAGCTTCCGGGCCAGCGCTCAGCTGCTGAGCTCTCTGAGCGGCTACGCCTACACAAAGCGAGCCTGGAAGAAAGACGTGCTGGACCTGTTCTTGGACCCCGCCTTCTTCCAGATGGACACGTCGTGTGCGCAGTGAGAATGCCGTCCCGGCCGCGTGCTCCCTGACTCCGCACTGGGAGGAGGGCTTCGTCCGCACACAGCGTTCTCCCACCTGGAAGGGCCGCAGAGTCGGCGGCCCCCCAGATTGTGGGACACCCTGGTCACAAACTCCAGGGTTAGCTGTGTACTCGTGGGAAAGGCCTTAAGTCTTTTCAAAGCACGGAGGTGCTTTTTCTTTTTAATCAGCAGAATTTCAATTAAGAGCATATCGTTCCTGAAGAGCTTACTATGGGGTCCCAGCGGTTCTTGCTCTAGCGCTGCCTTATCTCATAAAGACGGAGTACTTGGCACCGCCGTGTCCTTGTCCCACGTCTCAGCTGACCCTCAGTGGGTGCTTTTTGGGTGCTTGCAGCCGCCAGGCCCGCGCCGGCAGCTGAGGTCCACAGAGATGCAGCTGCAAAGTGAACTTCCGGTGCCGTTTCCTTGGAGGTCCACAGAACCACTCGGTGGCTGTCCCCTTGGCGTGGCCGACCATGCCTCGATTGGTGACAGGGATAGAGGGTGCAGATCGGTCAGCTTTTCCGTGTGGCCTGGAAGTTCGCCCAGCCCCCACCATCCTGGTGGCTCCCACCCTGTAACCCTGTTGGCCTCGGGGAGCCCATGTGAAGGCTCGTGCTTGTCTCCACTGCCCCCCATTCTTCCCACCGACACGAGGGCGCGAACACCACGCTGTGTGGGCGGGTCTAAGGGCAGCCGCTGGAGGAAGCCACCGTGACCTGTGACCTGG
Source organism: Trachops cirrhosus (assembly GCA_028533065.1). Taxonomy (NCBI): domain Eukaryota; kingdom Metazoa; phylum Chordata; class Mammalia; order Chiroptera; family Phyllostomidae; genus Trachops; species Trachops cirrhosus. Next base: position 4,044 of record JAPYXV010001072.1, on the reverse strand, counting down.
CAGTTTAAGTCTCCTTTCCTGGGGAGGGGGATTACTGTCGTTCTCTACATCACTTAGTCCATTATTCATTCCCCGTTAAGGTGACGAATGAAAAGCTTTGGCTGAGCTTTCCCTGATGGGATCAAAACGACTCCCTTCACCGCCTTCTCAGAAAGCAGTTGTCAGTGGGTCTGAAAGGGGGTGGTCTTTTCTTCATGCTTTTAATCAGACTGTCATCTTTTGTCTATTTAACTAATTTTGCTTTTTTTTTTTAACTAATTTTGCTTCTTTTAATACCCAGTTGGAAAGCCATTATTGACCATCTTCTGACTCATGAGAAAACAATGTTTAAAGATTTAATGAGTAAGTTCTGGGTTACTTGCATGTAAGTCACATTTAAGGGACCAATGCCACCGTAATCAGCCTTGACCCGCCCCTAAGAACCCCCCAAACCTCTGCGGGGCCATCCGAGCCACGGATCGTAATGCCACGGGTGGGCACAACAGGTCAGGGCTCCGTGAGGGCCTTTCCGGGTGCCGTCTGTGGCCAGGGTGCTGTGACAAGGTTGTCTACAGCTTTATGGTGGAGGGAAACTTTGGAAAGCCCTACTGAGTTTACCACAAGTCATTAGGGGTACTTTCCCATACCTCACATTTTCTTCTGTTGCAACAGAACCACTCTGGGTTCTACTGCCCACCGCCAAAAACAACCTGTGACTCCCGACGCCAGAGTCGTGTGAAAAGGAAAGGAACTATCTACTCAAAAGTTATACAGGATTAAAATAATGGCGGAACTTTTCCGTTAAATCCCACTCCCTCAAAAGGAAAAGCAACACCCACCAACACACACAGCCCTGCCTGCCCTCGCCAAACCAGGCTGGTCAGGGGCACCGTCTCCCAGGAGCAGAAACAGAAGCCCGTAGCTCAGCTGGGCAGTTTCCCGTTTCAACAATCAGGCTTCTCCTGGTCGTCTGTGCCTGGCTAGGCTCCCGCTCCGCATCTGAAACCACAGAGCCCCTCTTCATGGCGGGCCGGTGGGGGTCCTTCTGCATCCTTTCGAACCACGTAGCCAAGACAGCATGGCTGCCCTGCGCTTGAGTTTGAATCCCAGTGCTGATCTTCCTCTTTAAGCCCGTTTCTGACCCCCCCACGAAGGGTCACACCTGCCGATGCTCTGGTTTCGTCTGCTTTTCTCGGCTGCCACTGTCAGTCCGGGCAGGCTCGGCCGCGTGGTGGAGGAACTGCCTCCAGGACACTTGCGCAAGCTCAGTAACCAGGGGACAGCCTTGCGGCTGCCTCACGGGTGAGAGTCACACCTGTGGAAACGCTGGCCAAGTTCCTGGGTAACAAAGTAACTCTCAGTGGCCCTGCTCCGCTTCCCCTCCCCACGGCCATGTCAGTGGGGGTTTCCCTGTTTTGGAGACCTCTCTGCTCCCCGTTACACTGTCCCTTGTCGTTAAATGCCGTTAAAGAAATACGTATTTTTACACATAAATACACAAATAACAAGAACAGGCTCTTACAAGTAGTTTTCTCACTGAATGGAACGTATCTCTTGCGTTTACTGCAGGCATGCAGAGCAGTTCCTTAAAGCTGTTCCCGAGTGTCGAGCAGAAAGCCATGCTGCTGAAGCGCCAGGCCTTTGCCGTCTTCAGCGGCGAAGTCGATCAGTACCACCCTTACCTCCCTCTGATACAAGGTAAGAGGGCGGCGTCCGGCCCGACGGCCCGCCAGGGGCCGAGGCTGCCGGCTGCTGCGGGGACCCCCCGGCGGCGTGGTCCAGTGCCCAGCAGGGGCTGCGGCAGGAGAACTTCGCAAACAGAGCCGCAGACCCGAAACTTCGTGTTGGAAACCAGTTACGACCCCGCTGTTAGTTTTCGTTAGCTGGTTTGCGGAAGTCTGACGGCACTTTCTGAGCACCGTCTTTCGCTGGAGTCCTCCCGCAGGCAGGGAACTTCGAGTTCACAGTAAATGTTGAGGCCAGTGAACGAGCAAGGTTTTGGAGAAGCACCTCATTTTCCCATAACAGGTTTTTCTTTTCTTCACACTCACTGTGTGGTCTTGTCTGCCTCAAAAACGAGCGGTCGTAGCTACTGCACTTGGTTTTGAAGGGTGTTCTCCTCCATCTAAAGTATTGACCTGGCCGAGGGGACATGCTGTTTTAGTTCCCCCTCCTCCCGACGGGATAGAACTCCCACATAGGGGTGGGGTGCCCTAAGACTCACAGCCTATGTGGGATCAACTAAAACTCATGCAGTTCTTGAAGGATAGTTTGTTTCTATTACAAGGACTATTGTAACAAACAGCTTTATACACACAGTAGTTATACAGGCCCAGACAGTCACGTGGCCACCGCCAGTCAGGGCAGAGCACCTCCATCCCCCCAAAAGTTCCCTCCTGCCCCTTAGATGTGATCCCCCCGCCATGGCAACCGCTCAACTGCTTTCTGTGCACGTGGTTTCGTCTTTTCCAGAATGTCACATAAATGTAACCAGTGCAATGAGACGTGGCCTTGAGCCTGGCTTTCTGGACTTGGCGTAAAGTGTTTGAGAGTCATCCATTCTCTCGTATTCGTCTGTAGCTATTCCTTTTTATTGCCGAGTAATATTCCCTTCTGTGACTTGCTTCCTACTTCACTGATGGAAGGGTGTTCAGGATGTTTCCAGGCAGAGTTTTGATGTAAATTGTTGTAACTCGGTCGGCACACAGACCATGTGCTCTCCCCAGAGTCCTCCCGGTGGCTCCGTAGCTGCGCTGATTCTCAGCCCACCCCCTGCGTGATGAACTGTTTGCAAGCTCCTGTTCCACTTCCAACATCAACACCTTTCCCCATTACTGACATGACAGTGTACCTCCGCGGTAACAAAGTAGCTTTAGACTGCAGCTGACATGGTTTCAGCCCGTGAAGCCCAGAAGAAGAGTTTCACCTCATCACGGCCTGTGAAAGAGAGCATTCAGACACTGCCCTGCCTCTCCCGAGGTGCTGTAGGAGGCTGATCTGATCAGGGGTGGCTGGGAGTGCCAGTCGAGGTGACAGCAGCTCTCTGAAGGCTCTGGCTGAAGGCAGAGTCTAAGCTGAACTTGGTTGCCTTCCTGCACAGTGTGGAGGGAGATAGGGTGGGAGCCCGTCTGCCGGGGTCCAGCCTCAGCGGGTCTCGGGGCCCCGGAAGGAGAGACGGCGCGGCGAGCCACCAAGTGGGGTGCCGGAGGGCAGCCGAGCTCTCTGGGCCTGACTGACTCCCTGAGAAGAATCTGTCTTTATTTTTATAGGGAGGTTATACAATACTCAATGGAGCAGGTGCAGAGTGTGATTATTAAAACAGAAAAGATTACCATAGAAATAACTTCCAAAAGTACAGGAGGTTTTATAGATCAATCATGTTAAACAAAGGTTATTTGGACCAAGAGGGTTATCAATCAGATAGCCAACGAAGCTATTTGGGCACAAACTTTCAGGTGCCAATTAGTAACTAGATATCTATTAAGGTTCTATAGATTGGTCTAAATTAAAAGGGTGCAAGGGGTGATTTAAAAGTCAGCTATTGTTCTCTGAAGTGAGACTAAGTTAGATAAATGGTCTTTTTGTTTGTTTTGTTTTAAATATTTTATTGATTATGCTATTACAGCTGTCCCATTACCCCCCTTCATTCCCCTCCACCCTGAACACCCTCTCCCACCCACATTCCCCCCTTCAGTTCATGTCCATGTGTCATAAGTTCTTTGCTTCTACATTCCCCATACTATTCTTGCCCTCTCCCTCTTTTCTATCTACCATCCATGCTACTTATGCTCTGTACCTTTTCCCCCTCTCTCCTCCTCCCACTCCCCTGTTGCTAACCCTCCATGTGATCTCCATTTCTGTGGTTCTGTTCCTGTTCTAGTTGTTTGCTTAGTTTCTTTTTGTTTTTGTTTCAGGTGTGGTTGTTAATCATTGTGAGTTTGCTGTCATTTTACTACACCTGTTTTTTATCTTCTTTTTCTTAGATAAGTCCCTTTAACATTTCATAAAATGAGGTCTTGGTGATGATGAACTCCTTGAACTTGACCTTATGTGAGAAGCACTTGA
>JAPYXV010001071.1:0-14483 GCA_028533065.1 Trachops cirrhosus | reverse complement strand
TATATATATAGATATTATATTACATTATATATACATAACACACACGTGTGTGTGTGTGTAAAAGAAGCCTCCAAAAAAGACAAACAATAAATAGTGGAAATTATTATACCATACACAAAAAAATACTAATTTTCTTCCATATAAAGAACTCTTATAAATCAATAAGATAAAGACTGACAACAAATAGGATAATTCGTAAAGAATATATATAGACAGTTCACTTAAAAAGAAATACAAATAACTTCTTGACATTTGGAACATATTCTTCAACCATAATTAGAGAAATGACAATTAAGATTACAATGAGGTACCATTTTCGGTATCAGATGGGCAAAGATTTCTAAGTTTAACAAAACCTTTGGCTGGTGAGAGAGAAGCTGGGGAATGGAACGGCCTCTCTCCACAACTGTCGATGGGAGGGTGAACTGGCACGGCCTCTTCAGAGACCAAGCTGGCAACAGCTATCAAAATTAAAGTACACATTTCCTTTGACCCTGCAATTCCAGTTCTAGGAATTTACCCTGCAGGTACATCCCCACATGTCCACAAGGATGTTTGTTGAAGGATATTCACAGTAGCATTGTTTGTAGTTGCAAAAAAAAAAAAAAGGAAATAAACCAAGTGCCTGTTAGTAGGGGACTGGATAGACACGTACGTATGTACGTACATATATACACATTGATGGAGTACTATGTGGCCATTCATGATGAAATAGATCTGTGTGTGCTGATTTGGAAAGATCTCAAAGATGCACTGTTAATTTAAAAAAGAAGCACGATGCAAAGCACCATGCATAGTTGTCTGCTGTTCACATTTTTAAAAAGAATCCATACGCAAATATATGCATGGTTCTGTGTGGACATATCTAAAAAGGCGCAGAGGTAAAACAAATCTATGTCTGTATATTCCCATGGGATACATTCATACTGTTTGGATGGTTCCACATCTGTGGATGCTTTAGTTCTGTGATAGCCGATGAGCTAAAGGGCAAGAAGGAGCAAAGGGGCAGCGGGAGGAAGGAGGAAGGAGGAAGGCATGGCAAGCACTCCTGCTGGCCCCGGGCCAGGGGCCCAGCGCTCTGCCGAGAATGACTGCTTCCCTCGTGGACAGCCTCAGACCACAGGGATGGGGCTGAGTCACAGCCACCCTGGAAGCTGTGACAAAAGTCTACAGCCTTCCAATAGCAGACTTTGCTGGTGTGTTCCAGAGCAGTTTATCCTCCAGGAAGGAGCACTAGAGGGGCTCCGGGAGACGGGTGGGGTGGGGTGGTGCTGGGAAGGACTGATAAGTGTGACATCTGTGGGGAGGGATGGAATATTGGTCCTTTGTCCCCACTTTGCTCTTGTCACTCTGCCAAAAGAGTTTTATTTCTCAGCAAAACCTACCTAATCTCAAAGGTGAAATCAGCAAAGAGTTTTTAAAGAGTCATTTCAGGTTATTAGGAAGGATGCAAACGCTTGCACAAGATAAAAAGAAATTCAAAGCTTAATATCAGACGAGCAAGAGAGAACTAGAAACATAAATTCAAACATCAATTCAGATTCAAACAGGGGATCCCATTTTCCACCTACCAGATCAGTGAGTATCAAGGATTGATACTATTCCGTGGGGGAGGGGGAGGAAACAGGCCCTCTCAAGCGTGGCCAGTGCGGGGGTATGGGATTACAACCCAGAGTATAACATGAGTCCATACTGACATGAATAAATGATTGACTAAATTAACAAATGAAGAAGAAACATATCTTCTAGGCAGAACAATTTAAAAACAGGTGTGGCCCTGGCTGGTGTGGCTCAGTGGACTGAGCACCGGCCTGCAAGCTGAAAGGTGCAGGTTCAATTCCCAGTCAGGGCACATACCTGGGTTGCGGGCCAGGTCCCCAGTTGGGGGCGTGCAAGAAGCAAACAATAGAAGTTTCTCTCCTCTCTTTCTTCCCCCCTTCCCCTGTCTCTAAAAATAAATAAAAATCTTAATGAATGAATGAATAAATAAATAAATGAAAACAGGTGTATAGGAAGTACAGAAATGCTCAAGACAACGTCTTGGCATTTTCAGAAAAAAATATTTATGTTACTTGTCTATAAATATTTTACTTAGAAAACCTTCAAAAATCTAAAGGAAGTGCCATTTTACCATTTAATTTTGCAAGTATATATGTACATGCATATATACATGTAACACACATGTATATGTATCTTTTTATAGATACACATGCTTGCAAATTTAAATGTTTTATACACGCACACCTGTATGCTCTAATACCTCAGTCCTGGCAAGGTTGCAAGAAACTTAATGAATGAGCCCATTGCTGTCAGCAGTGTGAGTTCTTACACGCCTTTTGGACGGGACCTTGGCCATACCTGTCAAGAACTAGAAAAACATTTGTAACCTTGAACATGGTTGTTGCTTTCTTTTCTGACAATTAATCATAAGGAAATTTAAATCCAAAAGAAAAGACAGCAAAGAAAGCAAATTGCACTTTTGCTGCTCTCTAATTTAAATGAGCAAAACTGGAAACTAAATGTCCCATAGAAGGTTATAAAACGAGTCACTTGGTGGAATATTATTTCCTTACTAAAAAGGATGATATGAGGACTAGATAGGAATGTGGAGGATAGGAATGTGTAGAAAGAAGTATGGAGCAAAACATGTAACTGTAGTTGAATTAGGACTTGATAGAAGTAGGCCCACTCGGGCTGGGGGCCTGGGAAACTGCACGGGGGCCCTTGGCTCTCGGACCTTCCCCGCCCCCCCATCGCACACCCAGCCTTTCCTCCTCCTCCTGTCTCTCACCGCAGCCAGTTGAATTCATCACCTGGAGTACTCCAGGGCCTAGAGAGGTGCTCCACATATATTTTAGAGGAAAAGTTGTGTTAATGTTGCCACGAGTAACACTTGTGAGCCCTGTAGTAACACTTGAAAAAATTCTCCTAGACATTTCCCAGTGAACCTGGATTCAAACTTGAACCCTGTCTATCAGCACTGTGGTCCCACCGAGGCCCAGCTGAAGTCTCCCACAGCTCACACTCGCCGTTCACAGTCTCCGTTCCTATCTCACAGCCAGCCACCGCTGGCTCCCTCAGAGGCTGCCAGAAAGCCCCTGTGTGCCTTCATGTGAAGCAGAGGATTTCAAAGGTCAAGCAATACTCAGAAAACAGCTGCTTAAAATTCAAAAGGATTTTCCAAGGAAATGCTTGGATCTTATCTGGAGAACCTAAGAATCAGGACACCCCACGCCGGGGCTGGTTTTCTTTCAGTCCAGGGAAAGGAACTAAAGACCTCTGCAACTGGGTGAGGACTGGAAGCGGGGCTGGGACCAGGGGTGGCCCTGGCCACCCCCGGACAGCTGTCTGGAACGGTGCTGTGACAGAAGTGGAGGGCGGCCACAGGTGCAGCTGTCATGTTTTAGGAGCACACGGACAAGACAGAAAAATAGGTGATATTAATGTTAATATATTTCATTTAATCCAAAGTCTCCAAAATATTATTTCAACATATAATTGATAAAAACTATTGTTACTTATTTTACACTCTTTCTCATGCTAAGATCTTTGACATCCAGTGTATATTTTATATTTACATCATATCTCAATTCGGATCAGCTGTGCTGATTTCAAGTGCTCAATAGCTGTATTGTGAGCAGAAGCTACCATATCGAACAGCACAGATCGAGAACTTTTCTTTTTTAAAATTTTTAAAAAGATTTTATGTATTTATTCTTAGAGAGAGGGGAAGGGTGAGAGAAAGAAAGGGAGAGAAACATCAATGGGTGGTCGTCTCTTGCGCACCCAACTGGGGATCTGGTCCGCAACCCAGGCATGTGCCTAGACTGGGAATCAAACCGGTGACGTTTTGGTTCACTCAGTCCACTGAGTCACACCCGCCAGGGCTGCTCTAGAACTTTTCTTTTCACTTCTCTTCCTCTCCTTCCTCCCTCCTTTCTCTCTTTCTTTGAAAAATATTTCATTCTTTGGAAATTGAGACAAGTCTACCTGCCTACAACGTTCACCCAGTCACAGACTCCTGGAAGCCTTATTTTCCAGATTCCCTGCCGTCCAGTGGCTCCTCCTTCTCGCCTGCTGCAGCATACACGTAAGCAGACCCCCTCCTTCCAGCTGTGGCAGCCTCTGGCGAGAGACAGCCCCTGGACACATCAGTGCCCATACCCTCGTCCTCCATGGTTGCAAGGGACCAAGGTGAGCTGTCTCTCCCCATGGAGTAATGGGGCAGGCTTATGCAGGCCCTCCATTCTTTTCTGGCAGAGTCTTCAGTATTTGGCAAGACTCCCCAGGTCTTTTTCATGACTGGAGTTGCACTTTGCATTGGAAGTTGGCTCGTGTCCAGAAGGCTCTTTCAGCTTGAGAGTCTGTGCATCCCTCTCGGGGCCTGAGAGAAGCTTTGAGTCCCACAGGGGACTTACAGAATTAATTACATAGCCTGTCATATGTCCCTTAGCAAGCCTGGAAAACTGCTCTGGGAAATAAACCCCTGGAGAAGAGATCTCACCAGGAGGACTTTGAGGACACAGGAGGGGTAGAGAATAGGAAGTCATGTTCTAGGCATCTTTTTACCAGAAGTGATTAGTTCTTTATTTGCATTTCCTTTCATTATCAAAGTAAAACACACAAGTGCAGTTATGCAATGGTTTACATGCAATTGCTAGGAGCCCAAAGCACTCTCGCTGGGCTGTGTGTGAGTCGGCACATCCCTGGCTTCCCGCACAGGAGGTGCTGGGAATTTCTCAAACCTTCATGCGAATGTCAAGAGGCAGCTCTGAGTAATCACGATTCCTTGAACTTCTTGTGGAAAATGTAGTCCCAATTTCCTTTTAGAGGCAGCAGTCTTAGAAAGCATGAGAGTTTTCGTTTGTTAATGGTTCAGATAACGGTAAAAATGCAATTCCGTGGAAGGCCCCAGGAAATGGAAAACCCTGCCATGGGGATGTCTGGGGCCGAAGCACAGAGCACACAAATTCTACAGCTGGGTACCAACACCTGCTGGATTTCTGATCCACCCAGCTCTGGTGTCTGGGCTGTTAATGTAATGGGCCTAATCAAACTGTTTATGTCCTCCTTGCTACCCTTTTCTCTTAGAGACCCAATCCTTGGTGGCTCCCCTGCCTTTGTTCTCTCCTGTCCCGTAGGAACCTCCCACTGGGGGAGGCAGGCACCCAGGAAACCAAGTGTCCGGGGAGCTAAGTGGGATCCGCCTGCCTTGTGGGCGGGCCAAGGAGCTGCATGTGACCCAGCCCTTGCTGCCGAGGTCCAGGTTCCTCTGGATATCTCTGTTTGGTGTTGCATCATCTCTGACTTCCTGTCCCCACTTGCCAGGTTGACAATTAGATTAAGTAAGGAGAAGGCAAAAAAGAGAAGGAAAGAGAGAAGGAAAGGACAGGAGGAAAGAAAAAGCCAACCTGAGCCAGGATGCTGGTTCTTTCTCTGGGATAGCAGTGGGGGTAGCTCTGGCTGCAGCTGCTGTCCCATCACAGGCCCAAGTGAAGGTGGGGATTTCGAGACACAGAGAAGCCTTGGGGCTGGAGGAGCCCGGAGGCGTCTGCCCACTCTGTCTGGGCAGCCTGACGGAGGCCCGCAAGTGGCTGCTCACTCCTCCCAGCCTGGCCAGGCTGGCTTAGCCGGGGCCCCTCGCACCTGTCACCGGGCCTTTTTTATTTTTATTTTTTTAAGGAGCACAATAATAAGACACTGCGTTGAGGGTCTCAGCCAAGATGAACTTCTTGTAATTCGGGGCACATGGGCCTTTTAGCCCCAGCCAACTGTCAGCTCGCTCCAGGGACCCCTGGTGGGAGACCACACAAGCACCACACTCCTCTCCAAGAAACAACACACCAGGGAATACTCACATGGAAGGTTTGGGCTTTAGGGTTTTGGACCAGCTTCACTTGTTTTTTCTGTTGTTTGTTCAGTCATCTAACAGACAATTATGGGAAGCTAGGGACTGGGGACCCAGAACTGAACCCCTGCCTGTGCTGGCTGAGGGCCTCCCCGCGACACAGCTGGAAAGGCGCATCTCCTGTGTGCCTCTGGTTTTCCCTCCAGGAGGTGGAGAGCCCAAACTTTGAAAAGTGCCTACAGAGCAGTTCCACCCCTCTGTAAATGCATCTGGCAAGCACGCAGCTGAGTCACAGTCTTGGTGACACAGAGCACGTGGCTTTAAATTGTCCAGAAGTATGACTGGCACCCCAGCCTGAGCCTCCCCTCCCCGAGGGGGTTCTGGGCAAGCCACTGTCAGCTCAGAACAAGAGATTCAAAGATGATCCCTTTGGTTTTCTAAAAGCCAGTTCTTGAGTTTCAAGGCCTTGTCCGCACATGGTGAATCCCTTGAAGGCAGGTGAAGTAACCACTGATTTTTTTTTTTTAATTACCCAAGCTGAGTGTCTTTTTCTGAGAGGAGCAGTTTTGCCTCTGGGTCTCCTGAGCTTTGAGGAGAGGGTGGAGAATGTTCTTACTTGGGGTTGAGTGGGGCAATCAGGCCCAGTTCAAACAACTTGCTGGTGGCACTGCAATTCCAGACCCTGGAAACTCATGGCTGACCCGCTTGGGAGCTGGTTGAGCTTCTGCCTCAGTCACAGTTCACTCCAGCCACACCCCAGAACAACTCTGGGTCTGCCTGGCCCTCCCTGGTGCAGCCCCACCTTTCCTATGCAGAACAGAGCAGAGATGGGAGAAGGCAATGGGCAGCCACTATGGTGTTCACCAAGCCAGCTAGAAGCCAGGCAGCTGGTGGCTTGTCAGTGACAGGCTGAGGCCTGACTCATGGCCCCGTCACAGCCCTTAGTGGAGGACTGACCCACAGAGGAAATTACACAGCACTCTGCGGCCCATGGTAGAAGAAGGGGCTTTTCCAAGTGCATCAGCTGGAAAGCAGCCTTCACCCAGACCAGAATCTAAGGTGCGGGGACCCCCGCTAACTTCAGGTTAGTCCTGGTGACTGTCAGAATGGGGTGGCCCATGAAAACCCCTTGCACAGTTCCCACTGGCTGGCAGGGAGCCCACAGCCCCGACCCATCTGTGATGGAACTGCCATGCCTACCAAGCCAGGCTTCCATGCACAGCTCCTTGCATGGCCGCTCCCAGCTGTGACAGGTCGGCCTAGCTTGAGACACCACCCAAGGGACAGACCACTGGGGATGATGCTTTTCCACCCTTTCCTTGCCCACTTTAGATCTGACATCCCAGGGACATCCTGCAGAGTGCCAGAGGTAGAGGGGACTGACTACCTGCCAAAGGTGGGGGAGAGGGTGACTAGAGGGTGGGAGGGGAGGGATGGGCAGCATCCCCATCCTGCACCCGGAGTTAGTCCTAGGAGACACCTCTGGGAGAATCTTCAGCCCCATGAGGACTCTGTGATGGGTTAGAATGTTCTTCTGGAACACAGAGGGCAGGGCTCTTTCACAGAGTCTCCCAGCCCACCTGTGCTATCACCCGGGACAAGGGCTGCATTGCCATCTGCTTCCACAACAGGGGCCCAGGCTGGGAGGACCCTGTGCCGATTACATGGAGGCCTGTGAGGGTGGGCAGCCAGCATCCATCCTCTCCAGGAAGCACCACAGGAATAGATTGAGTAGGTGGGTAATAAGAAAATGCTACCCCAAGACTCTCCCTCCATATAACCTCTGCTCCACAGTCACCCCAAAGCTTTTGCCCCTCCTGCTGTGCCTGCTGTTCCCTCAGCCTGAAGGCCCATCTACCAGCACCTCCCCAGACTCCTTTTAGGGCTCCAGTTCCCTCCTGGGCTCAGATCCATCTCAACTACCAGACCAGAAGGTCCCAAGGACCAGACCAGAAGGTCCCAAGGCCTGCTCTTGGACTGTCTGGTCCCTGAACCTTGCACAGCGCCCAGCGCATAGTAGATGAGGCCAAATGCAGTTGCATGTGTGTGCACAGTTATAAGGGGAACAAATTCATTGTGTACCCACTATGTGCCAGGCCAATGCTAAGCCCTGTACTCAGGTTATCTCATTTAATCAACGTAATTTGTGTGGCTGCTTCTGAGTAATTCCAGGGCAACTGCTGTTGGGGTGGGGAGACTCTATTTCTTTTTTTTTTTTTTTTAAAGATTTTATTTATTTATTTTTAGACAGAGGGGAAGGGAGGGAGAGAGGGAAAGAAATATCAATGTGTGGTTGCTTCTAGTGCACTCTGTACTGGGGACATGGCCTGCAACCCAGGCATGTGCCCTGACTGGGAATCGAACTGGTGACACTTTAGTTCGCCAGCCCACACTCAATCCACTGAAATACACCAGCCAGGGTCTATTTCTATTTTTCTCATTCCCATTGAAGAGTGTTCTGTTCATAGGCCCCTTATCTCCCCTACACTTTTGCCTACATTTGGCTGCAACTAGAAGCTCAGAAGCTTTTGGTTTGCAAAAGGAACTTGTTGCTTCATATCCGGTTACCTCACCCATCCTTCTGAATCCAGCAAACCCCAGGGCCTGGGTAACCTCTTCCAGAAAAACCTCCTTCTTCCCCCAGATCCCACCCTAGGCTGGATGGGGACAGGATCTGCTTCCTTCTGGAACCTGGGAACCACCTGCGATGGGACATCTTCTCCCTCTGCCCCCTGCCCCCAGCAGTTCAAGGGTTGATTTTGGGCTAATGTCCCCCCTTCCTGCAGCAGCCTGACAGTGGGGACAGACCACAGGGCTGAGGAGCTCCCCTAGGGCTCCTGCACACACACTGCAGTTGGTTTGTTTTAATCCATTCCAGCCCAGCTGGGCCCTGGAGAGTATAGGTGAGGGTTGGAGGTGCAGTGGAGATTCCACATTGTGATGTTACATCTAGGAACAGCTTGTGCAGAGATGGACTCATTTAATCTTCACAAAACCCTAAAAGGCAGGATGATTATTTCCACTTTACAGATACAAAGATGGAAACACAGAGCGATTAAGAAACTTGTCCAAGGTTAAGCAGCTAGGAAGAATCCAATAAATGTTACTTTTTCCTAACTCTTTTTAGACCATTGCTGTGGGCAGAAAATAAGATTGGTCCCTAAAGCTGTGACCTGAACGTGAGGTCAGTATCCTTGATCTGTTTTCTCATTCCTCTGCCTTCAGACAGAGTTGCACTTTTCCTTGGTAGGTACAATTGTGGGTGGTTTCTTGGATTTTGTAAAAACATATAGTTTGTGTTGTTGGGGTAAGAAGTATGTTTAATTTTGTTTTTAAGTAATTTGAAGCCACTGGTACTTTCCTTCAGCTGGCGCTCTGCACAAGAGTGGCCGGGACAAAGGACAGTGACTGAGCAGCTCCAGTGGAGCCTGTGACTCAGGGGCTTTCCTGGGCAGAGGGCTCAGCCTGTTCTAGCTGGCGGGCGAGGGTGACCGCTGGCAGGAGAGGCGCCCTGATCCGCGTGCAGCCAGCCGGGACCTCACCAGACAGGCAGCCACTCTCCATGAATGACCTGAGGCAAACCCAGCGTGGGACAGGGCGTTTCGGGGTGACCATGTTGGATTTTTGAGACATCTGGATGCAAAGACAAAACCAAGCCACAAAACATTACCTAGTTGGGCCACACACTCGTCCCCCGCTCCTCTCACCAGCCCCCTTCCCCGCACCGCGGAACAGCGGAGCTGCGGCTCCGCCTCAGCCCGGCTGGGCAGCGGCAGGGAGGGAAGCTGGGGCTGTCCCTGGCCTCCCTGAAGGTTTTCTCCAGACTCAGGCGCCGCAGCCCTCTCGCCCCTCCAGGCCGCGCTCCAGGGTCACAGCCTGTGGCCTCCACACGCGGCTCCTAGCCTTTCTAAACGATCCCTTTGTTAAAGTCTTTCCAAATTACCCACTGTGCGGTGACAGCTGGCTCCTGCCTGCTACCCCGGCAACGGCGACGTGCATAACAGCTCTCTCAGCCCCTCTCCTGTTGCCCACCTTCACTCCTTCTGTGTCCAGTCAAAGAGGCCTCCACTAACGCCACCCTCCATTCTGGGGGGCGGGGGGGCGGGGGGGGCGGAGCCTGGAAGATCCCAGCTTCATGTATTGAAAGGACATGCTGGGCCTGGTGTCTGGAAGCGAGAATACATCCTGACACCTGAGGGGAGGTCCCGCAGGAAACTGACAAGTGAGTGTGCCGGCACATTCTTCCCTCCTGATGCGGAGCCTCCAGGGGCAACAGGGGTCGGTATAGGACATCCACGGACCCGATGAAAACCTCCTCCGTGTTAGGGCCTGTGCTTCGGGTATCAGAGAGCACAGGACCCTTCAGAAGCTTCCAGGCTGCGAGCTAAGCCCTCTTTCTCCCCCACCCGCTGCACCTCGGCGAGGGCAGGGATGACACCTCCCCTCCCGCGGCAGCGCTAACGAGCCTCACTGAGGCTGCGCGGCGCTGCAAGGGGCAGGAGAGGCCGCGCGGTGGGGGCGCTCCAGAAGACGCTGTCCTTTTTGGCAACTGCTCTCTGGATGCTGACTGACAGCCTGTCAGCTCTCGGAGAAACAGGAAACTCTCGCAGGCTGGTCCACCCTTGGCACTGTCAGTTGTTTCCAGGTCCAGAGAGCAATATGAAACGCATCCTGTTACCGTAACATGAGTCAGCTGAATCCTGTTGGGACTTCTTCCCCAGGTGCAAAAATGTGGCTGGTGGGTGGGGTGGGGGCAGGGACTGGAGGGAAAAGGATCCTAGACTTTGCAGGAGGAGGAGAGGTCGGGGAGCTTCTGAGCAACTCCCTTATCACCTTCATTTCACGAGCAAAAAAGAGGCTTGGGTTGCAGAGCGGGGCTAGAACCCAGGACCAGTTCCCAGCAGCACCCTCCCATTGAATCCTGCTCTCCTCTGGCGCCGAGCTGTTTTCTGAGCAGTTCTTCTAAACCTCTTGCCTAAGGTCTGGAGGCTCAGGTCAAAGAACCTTGAAAACTTTGTTCAGAAGCTGAGGAGGGACAGTCCTGGTGAACTAATGAAAGGATTGCCCCCCTCAAGGCCTTCCTCATGGCTCCCACTGGAGCGGCGGTTCCCTCCCCCTGGCGGTTCCCTCCCCCGAAGTCCTGTTTCTCAGGATATTCCAAGGTAGATTTTAAACGTTAATTTTAATTTACCGCTGTTAATCCACACTCTTCATGGGATGTGGGTGCTTTTAACTGCACCATGCACAGATTCCTAAGCAATTTTCCACCTCCCACTTCATGCTCAACCTCAGGAGTGTGTGTTGAATTTGGATGTACAGTCACTGGGACAGAGGCCACAGATACCCAAGAACTGGGACTGCAGGAGGTCTGAGTGCTGATGCCTGTGCCCTCCCAACCGGGACTTGGCCTTCCGAAGACCAGCGAGTGTGGGCGGGGCAGGGCTTGGTGCCAGGTAACAGGGGCCAGCTGGGATCATTTTCTGAAGCAGGGCAGATAAAAAGACTTCCTATTCTCCTCTCACTACTCTACCACTACTATTAATTGTTGTATTACTGGGAGTTTACTATGGGTCAGATATTTGGGTTGCTTCTTTCAACCCTATAGGTAGGAGCTACCAAAACCCACAATTTAAAGCTGCAACAACTGGTGTGGCTCAGTGGATTGAGTGCCAGCTTATGAACCAAAAGGTTGCTGTTTCCATCCCTCCCTCATCAGGGCAAGAGCCTGGGTTGCGGGCCAGGGCTCCAGTTGGGGGTGTGTGAGAGGCAACCAGTCAATGTGTCTCACATGTAATGTTTCTCTCCCTCTCTTTTTCTCTCCCTTTCCCTCTTTCTAAAAATATAAGTACATTAAAAAAAAATAAAGAAGAGAAAATTGACGAGGCACAGAAAGAAAGGATGAGTGATGTCCTCAAGGTCTCTGTTGCTGCCTCCCTCCAAAGTGATTCCATGGTGGTCTCCCTGCCCTTGGTGGGGCATTGAGGGGCCCTCTGAGTAGAGTCACAAAGGCTGCCCAGGGAAGCCGGGTTCCAAGATTAAGGAGTTTTTTCTTTGTTTTGTCAACACAAGGACTCCAGTAGTTCCATGGCCCCTGAGATGTGAGAAATTCTTGCCCAACCTACACCTTTGGGTGCCCACTGGACCTCTGAGGTGGAAAATGGGAGGACCCTGTGAGAAAGGCACGCAGCCTGACCCTGGTCCCACTCCCTGGCACTGCCTACTCACCAGAGTCCTTGGCTATTCAAACAGACTGAAACAGCAAGGCTGGAAACCAAGCCAAGAAGCAGGGCTAGGGAGCCAGAAAAAAATAGGAAAGGTGCCTTCCCTTATCAAGGTCACAGGGGCTTCGTTCAGGAGCAGCTGGAACACGAAGTTCCAACTAAAACTCAAAGTAGCCATTGAAGGAAATAACTTAGGAGGAAAGTCTACTGTGTAGCCGGTCCACTCCTCTCCCAGGGCAGGGGCCAGGCCACCTTGCCTGCATCCGTGGTGGAGCCCGGAGCCAACAGAAGGGGCCTGCTCAGCTTGGAACCTCCTGAACCTGAAGCTGGCCTAGCTGTCAGCACCAATGTCTCTATCTACCTTCTGTGACATTTACTGGGCTACTCATTGTATGAATTTCTTAATCAAGGAAAAATGAAATAAAAATGTCTTGGGAAATTTAGAAATCACATTGCAGGAATACCTCAGAAAGGTGACTCAGTACTTCTTCATTTCTCAAAGGGTACCAGAAATTTCTCAAACACAATGTTGTTCCCTTTAAATAAGTGGATCAAACCAGGAGACTGATGCCAAGTTTTTGCTGAAGTCCCCGGGGTCAGTTCTAAGACTCGTGATTGGAAGGTCTAATGCTCTCACCTTTTCAAAAATGGTTGAGTCCAGAATGGGTGAGTGGCCCACGGCCCTTGGCAGAGGACGGCAGGCTGGTCTGGGCCTGTGGCAGCGTGTTTTTCTGGAACACCAGGAAGCGAACTATAATCCATCTCGGACCAGAAGCAACAGTGTCACAGAAAATTTGCCTGTGAATAGGACATGAAATCACAGTCCAAAGCAGGTGTCCAAAAATAGCTATCACTCATAGCACGATCACTGGTTTTTCAGTTTTTCTATTAACATCCATTTGTTTTTGTAAATGTATTTTATAAAACATATATGGATGTTAACTATAATTAGTCAAGACATTGGAAGGATGAAAATAGAATTTTATGTTTTTGTAGTAGCTTGTTTTACAGTTACTTAAGTTGTATATATTTTTTAAAAGATTTTATTTATTATTTTTAGAGAGGGGGAAGGGAGGGAGAAAGAGACAGAGAGAAACATCAATCGGCTGTCTCTCGCTTGTGTCCCAACTGGGAACCTGGCCTGCAACCTAGGAATCGAATTTAGCTTCACAGGACAATGCTCAACCAACTTAGCCATGCCAGTGAGGGCCAGTTGTATATTTTTAAAAAGTACTTTTCCAGATGTCATACCTTCCTTACCAATGCTACAATATTCCTAATTTTGCACAGGCCTCACATATGGTATATTTCAGCCACCTAGAGTTCAGTTAACTATAAAACATCCCAGCTGTACGTGTCATATCATCTCACCCTCTTGCTGATGGCAACCACAGCATGCTTTGGGTCTGGACCTGACTGGAAGAGCTGAGAGAGTTCAAGGCTTATCAGTGAGTCCCAAAAGAGTCCCTGAGCCTGGGGACTGAGCCCAGCACTGCCACAATCACAAGAACTCAGAACTGGGGTGGGGGTGGGGTTTTGGAGGCTGGATCACTTCTTGCTTGAATGCCGGCACACACACACACACACACGCATATACACATTTGTTTTGTTTGATAGTGGAGCTTCTTCCTTGCTGAGAGCCACCTTTCTATGAAGATCTGTGTTTTTGACTTCCGGCTAAGATGGAGGCATAGGTGGATGCACACTGAGCCTCTTCGCACAACCAAGATAGGGACAACAACAATTTAGAAACAGAATAACAACCAGAACTGATGGAAAATTGAACTGTATGGAAGTCGGACAACCAAGGAGTGAAAATAGACACGTTCATCCAGACTGGTAGGAGGGGCAGAGTTGGGCAGCCGGGGCATGGGTCTCGGAGCAGAGAGCGTTGGGACTGGACACATAAGGCAACCGGGGCATGCAGGACCACAGTGGGCAGACCCTGGGTGCTCAGGCGGTGGCTGGCAGACCCCGGCCGAGGGGTGGCAACCAGCAGACCCAGCGAGGCGGCGAGAGAAGCAGTGGAAGGGACTGAGGTCTCACAGAGAGTGGAGCAAGCGCCATTGTTCCTTCTCAGACCCCACCCCACATACAGTGTCACAACCCAGTGACTGGGGTGCCCCACCCTGGGGAACACCTAAGGCTCCGCTTCTCATACTTAACGATCATGACCAGACCAAAAAAAAAAAAAAAAGATGACTCAGACAGAAGAACAAATGAAAGCCTCAGAATCCATCCTTTTAAGCAACCAAGAGATAGCCAGCTTATCAGATGCACAGTTCAAAGCACTGGTGATCAGGATGCTCACAGAATTGATTGATTTTGGTCACAAACTGGATGAAAAAATGAAGGCTACAATAAGTGAAATGAAGAAAAATGCACAGGGAACCAATAGTGATGGAATGAAAGAT
>JAPYXV010001070.1:0-14484 GCA_028533065.1 Trachops cirrhosus | reverse complement strand
GGGAAAACATATTTGCCAATGGTACCTCAGACAAGGGTTTAATCTCCAAAATATATAAAAAAACTCACAAAACTCCACTCTAAGACGACAAGCAACCCAATTAAAAAATGGGCAAAGGACTTGAGTAGACACTTCTCCAAGGAGGACATACAGAGGATCCATAGACACATGAAAAGATTCTCAGTATCGCTAGCTATCAGAGAGATGCCAATTAAAATCACAATGAGCTACCACTTCACACCAGTCAAAATGGCCATCATAAACAAAGCAACAAACAATAAGTGTTGGAGAGGTTGTGGAGAAAAAGGGACCCTAGTGCACTGTTGGTGGGATTGCAGACTGGTGCAACCACTGTGGAAAACAGTATGGAACTTCCTCAGAAAACTAAAAATGGATCTGTCTTTTGATCCAGCAATTCCACTGCTGGGACTATATCCTAAGAATCCTGAAACACCAATCCAAAAGAACCTATGCACCCCAATGTTCATAGCAGCACAATTTACAATGGCCAAGTCTTGGAAGCAACCTAGGTGCCATTCAGGAAATGAATAGATAAAAAAACTATGGCACATTTACACAATGGAATTCAATACAGCAGAAAGAAAGAAGGAGATCCTTCCCTTTGTGACAGCATGGATGGAACTGGAAAGAATTATAAGCTAAGCAAAATAAGGCAGGCAGTGAAAGACAAATACCATATGATCTCACCTTTAACAGGAACCAAATCAAGAAAACAAACAAGCAAAATATAACCAAAGACACTGAAATAGAGAACTGGCTGACAATGATCAGAGGGGAGATAGGAGGGAATTTCAGGGGGAAAAGGGGAAGGTTTCACAGGAATAAGTACAAAGGACACACGGACAAAAACTAGGGGGAGGTGGAAATGGGAAGGAGGTGGGGAGGGTTGGTGGGTGGGCTGGATGGAGTAAAAGATAGAAAATTGTGCTTGAAGAGCAATTAAAATAAAGTTTAAAAAAGAAGAAAAAATGCAGAGCACACAATCTGTTATTTTAGACAGGCCTCAGATTGCTCTGTAGGTATTCTAGAAACTAAATGAAGAGGGACATTTGATGCGATTAAAAACATACCCACTTCTGAGGAGAATGCACAATTCATTTTGATACTATAGCAAAAATAATATTCCTTCTGGAACTCTCCCTAATGTGTAATGTTACAGTATCTTCAACCTCCTCAGTGTAGAATGAGACCTAGTGGGGTTACATTGGGATGTCTCTAACGTGTTTCTCAATATTTACCGAGTGTCACACCATGGCCCACACCAGTGAAAGTCTTTTCATGGTAGGGGAGCAGAGAAAGGAAAGGAAACAAAGACATTCTTAGTTTACATATTTCTGCCTGTCTAGCTTCATTGAGGAGTGAACTTCAGAATATCTGGATGGAAGGACCTAAAGCACAGATTTCACATACCCTCCCAAACAACTTTTTTCTCTAAATTGAACTTTTTATAAATACTGACAGGCAGCAACATATTTAATGTTACACTTCTGGGCAAATTCTTATATTGTATGCATTTTGTGTCATCAACTGAGTTGACATACGGATGAAAACCAAGGTGCTGAGAAGGTGCTTACCTGAATTAGTGTCCCCTTCATTCTGCTAGGAGGTGAGCTGAGAGAATATCTGTGTGCCAGGAAAGAGGGCTGAGTTGTATTTTTGCAATTATTGCCTTTGGAACATGAGCATAAAAACAGATGCACTGACAAATGCTAATCGTCAAGGCAAGTTGTTCCCAAAGGCAGAGGGAGTGAGAGTTAAGATGGCTGGTTTGTGTTGATTCCAAGATCCATCAAAAGGAAGCTTTCTGGCAAAACAATAGATTTACTTGTTCATTACTGCTAGGTACTTGGCATGTCAGTGGGGAAAAAAAGCACATGTTTTAGTTTTATTTTTTTCATTCTCATTTTACACAGAAAAATCTATGTGTTTGTGCCTTCCACCATAGGTTTTGAAGCTCAGAATTTGTTTTCTAGCTTCTAAGTACCAATGACCTTCAAAGAGCAGAGGGCCAAGCCTACACATGTGGTCATGTAAAGACTTCAATTTTATGTTCTGGTGATGACCATGGTCCTGGCATCAAAGAGAGAATTGTTTTTGTTTCCTTATTTTCAACTCAAGTAATAACATAATGGTTAGGAATTGCTGTTAGTAACACAGATATGAGTAGTGTTCCAATTTCTTTACTAGAATAATTGCAGGGAAGCCACACTTTTATGCTGAATCATTTTGAGACCTAGTTATTGAATATAAAAGGCTGTTTTAAAATGTTAGTAATGGTGGAAAAAGATCCTTTATTCATTTTTTGACTTTTGAAAATTTATTTTCTATTGTATTTTTTGCTTTACCATTTATCCTCCTTATGCCTTCTTCCCTCCCACACCCAATCACCACACTGTTGTCCATGTCCATGAATACTGTTTCCTTTTTGTGCAATCCCTCTACTCCTTATCTCCCCCCACCACAGCTGTCATCCTGCTGTCTATGAGTCTGTCTCCATTTTGCTTGTTAGTTCAGTATGTTCATTAGATTCCACATACAAGTGAAATTATATGATATTTGTCTTTCTCTGACTGGCTTATTTCACTTAGTATAATGTTCTCCAGGTACATCCATGCTGTCACAAAGGGTAAAGTTTTCTCCTTTTTTATGGCTGAGTAGTATTTATTGTGTAAATGTTCCATAGTTGTTTTATCCACTCATCTACTGATGGATACTTGGGCTGCTCCCATATTTTGGAGATTGTAAATAATGCTACAATGAACATAGGGGTGCTTATGTTCTTTTGAATTAATGTTGTGGGTTTCTCAGATATATTCCTAGAAGTGAGATGACTGGGTAAAAAGGCAGATCCATTTTTAATTTTTTGAGGTATCTCCATACTGCTTTCCACAATGGCTGCCCCAATCCACATTCCCATCAACAGTGCAAAAGGATTACCCTTTCTGCAAATCCTCACCAGCACTTGTTTGTTGATTTATTGATGACAGCCATTCTGACAAGTGTGAGGTAGTATCTCATTGTGGTTTTAATTTGCATTTCTCTGATGATAAGTGACATTGAGCATTTTTTCATATGTTTATTGGCCATATGTATATCCTCTTTGGAGAAGTGTCTATTCAGGTCCTTTGCCCATTTTTTAATTGGATTATTTGTTTTTTTTTGGTGTTGAGTTTTATAAGTTCTTTATAAATTTTGGATATTAACCACTTATCAGATGTATTGGCAAATATGTTTTCCCATTCTGTGGGTTGTCTTTTTATTTTGTTGATGGTTTTCTTTGCTGTGCAAAAAGTTTATAGTTTGATGTAGTCCCATTTATTTATTTTTTCTTTGATTTTCCTTGCCTCAGGGGATATATCAGTTAAAATATTGCTATGAGAAATGTCTGAGATATTACTGCCTGTGTTTTCTTCTAGGATTTTTATGGTTTGGGGTTTAACATTTAAGTCTTTAATCCATTTTGAATTTGTTGTTGTGTGTAGCATAAGAAGGTGGTCTAGTTTCATTTTTCTGTATGTATTCATCGAATTTTCCCAACACCATTTATTGAATAAACTATCTTTATATTTTAGTCTATTGCATGTACTTGGTTCCTCTGTGAAATATTGAGTATAAAGGTGTGGGTTTACTTCTGGGCTCTTTTTTTCTGTTCCATTGATCTATGTGTCTGTTTTTATGCCAGTACCATGCTGTTTTGATTATTACAACTTTATAATATAGTTTGACATTAGGTAGCATGATTCTCCAACTTTGTTCTTTCTCAGATCATCGTTGCTATGCAGGGTCTTTTGTGATACCATATAAATTTTTGAAATATTTGTTCTAGTTCTATGACATTTGTCATTCCTATCTTGATAGGAATTATGTTGATTCTATAGACTGCTTTGGGTAGCATCGACATTTTAATTATGTTAATTCTTCTATCCATGAACACAGTATGTGCTTCCACTTATTTGTATCTCCTTCAATTTCTTTCTTCAGTGTCTTATAATTTTGCAAGTTTAGGTCTTTTACATCCTTGGCATTCCTAAGTATTTTATTCTCTTTGAAGCAATTGTAAATGAGATTGTTTTCTTAATTTCCCCTTCTGATAGTTCATCATTGGCATATAAAATTGCAACTGATTTCTGGATATTAATTTTGTATCCTGCTACTTTGCTGAATTCATTTATCAGTTCTAGTAATTTTTTGGTGGAATCTTTAGGATTCTTCACATACAGTATCATGTCACCTGCAAATAAACACAGTTTCACTTCTTCCTTTCCAATTTGGATGCTTTATATTTCTTCTTAGATCCTTTATTTTTATGGGCCAGTAGAGAATGAGTAGTACAAAATGTTCTCATTAAAAATTTTTTTCTCGCACTCTGACTGGTGTGACTCTGTTGGTTGGGTATCATCCTGTAAAGAGAATAGTCTCCAGTTTAATTCCTGGTCAGGGCACAGGCCTGGATTGTGGGCTTGGTGTCCATTTGGGGCACCTGAGAGAAGCAACTGATCAATGTTTTTCTCACACATTGATGTTTCTCTCCCTCTGTCTCTCCCTCCCTTCCCCTCTCCCTAAAAATAAATAAATAAAATCTTTTAAAAAATAAATATTTTCTTCTCTCTTTAAAATAGATGATCAAAGACATCCCAGTGTTCCTGTCATTTTAGAAGATGTGTACATATATGAGGAATGGCACATAGAAAGACTCATATCTTTGCAATGACACACGGAAGTTCACAGAATAAGAGAAAGCTTAAGCTGGAAGGAAACGTCTAGCCCAACCTCCTCATTTTGGAAAGAAGATTTTTTTAGAATGGGCCATGACATATAAATGTCACCAAGTTAGAGGCACAGCAAGTGTTGAGTTCATTGCTCCTCTTTCTGAAACCCATGGCCTGTCAATGGTGTCTAGTAGCTCCCAGAATGTCCATTTTCTGGTTGCCAGAATGTGTCCAGTTTTGTGGGTACAGAAAGTGACCATCATGGTAATCATGTTCTCCTTTGCCAGAGAGTATGTGAGAGGAACTTTACTGGTGCCCTTTGGAAAAAGTTTTGTGTCTAACAAGAGGGAGGCACATGAGAACAGAGCTCTTTTGCCAGAACCTCCATTGCTTTCTCCTTTGGACACTATCATGGCAGGACACAAAGCTTAGAGATGTGACAGCTTTCTTTATGACTGTAAGAGGGGATTGTTACCATTGCATTGATGTTAACAGACTTGGAAGAGAAAATAAGTCTTGTGTTTGTTGACATCATTGGTCTTCTGAGCAAGCTTATGACTGACTTCTCATTAGGTTAGCAGAGCTCTCTGTTGGTTTAAATTAGGCAGGAGGGTACTTGGTATATTCAAGATAAACAAGGGGCCAGTGTGATTTAACAGCAGTGCATGAGAGGGAGTTTAGAAGGAGATGATGTTGGGAAATAAGGCGAGATGAAAGCAGTTGGGATTTTGTAGCATGCTAAGTATTTTTAGCTTTTACTATGTGAATAGGAAGGCATTAAAGAGCTGTGAGTAGAAGCACAAAGTGTTCTGACTTATGTGTAACTGTATTGCTCTTGCTGCTATGTGAAGAATAGACTATTGGAGGTCAAAGTTAGAATCAGAAAGACCTCTTGGGACTCTTGATATAATCCAGGGCAAAGATGCTTAGACCCGGATAGTTGTGTTAAAATGGAGAGAAGTCATCAGATTCCGGATACATTCTAAAGGTAAAGAACATCCCTCTCTCTCTCTGTCCCCCCCATCCTCAAGAAAGACAGACTGCCACATGCAGCACCTCACTTGATGTGTCTGGAGTCTTTGAACCTTGACTACCCTATGTTCTCCTTAAAATGGACCTTGAGAGCTTCTTTGGAGGTTCTAGTAGGGGAGTGCAGCTACTTGTATACCCTTGACTAAAGAATGATTCTCCTCTGTTGGGGAAGGTCTTCCTCTTCAACTGAGTGGGAAGCTTCAGGAGAAACACTCATGGAGCAGCCTGGTAGAAAAAGGATATCCTCCTCACCAGCCACATGAGCTGAATTCACCCTGGTGATTAATGGGTAACAGATATCACAGCCAGATTATGCTGACATCTAGATCATTTCTTGACTGAATCACTCTTGATCAAGTACACACACACACACACACACACACACACACACACACAAATTGATTTAAGATGACTACAGGAATTTTGGCCTGAGTAACAGGAGGAGCAAAGTCACCATGGACCAGATGGAGAAGAGAGCAGAAAGAACAGTTTCAGGGGAAGAGTCAGGAGTTCTGTTCTGGGCATGTTACATTTGAGGTGCCTGTTACACTTATAAATAGATATTAAGCTGGCTGTCAGATCTTGAAGTATGAAGTTCAGGGGACAAGTCTATGCTAGACATATAAATTTGGAAATTTTTATTTCATATTAATTGTATACAAAGCCATGGAACTGAGTGTGATCTGTAAAAGGATAAGTATAGACAGAAAAGAGCTTTTTTGTGTGGTGCCTCAGAGGTGATTGGATGCTTCAAGGTGAAGATGAATATCTCTTTCCTAGCTACTGGTTACCAGAAATTCATTGAAGTAGATGATGAATACAAACTTTGTACTTTTTATGAGAAGCATATGACTACAGAAGTTACTGCTGACTCTCTGGGTAAAGAATGGAAGGGCTATGTGGTTCAGATCATTGGTGAAAATGGTAAATAAAGTTTTCCCACAAAGCAGGGTATCTTGACCCATGGCCATGTCTGCCTTTCTCTGTCTAAGGGGCATTCCTGTTATAGACCAAGGAGGACTGGAGAAAGAAAGAGCAAATCTGTTTGGGGTTGCATTGTGGATGGATGCCAATCTCAAGTTTTCTCAACTTGGTCATTGCAAAAAAAGAGGAGAAAGATATTCCTAGTTTCACTGATTCTATTGTGTCTCAGGCCCATTTTTGAAAGATTTTGGGGCCCCTGGTGTATGACATCATAGGCAGCACCACATATAATGAAATGAATTCACTAGAAAGACTAGGTTATGCTGTGGTAACAAAATACCCCAAATACCAGTAGCTGAAACCAAAAAATATAACTCTTTAAATGGGCATGTAAGATTTGTGTACTTCATACAGATTAACTAGGGAGGTTCCAAGATGGCTGCAAAGTAGCTGGAGCTCTATTACTTGCTCTCAGGTCCAGACTGATCTTGCATCTAAACCACAGAGCAATCAACTAAAAAATCCAGCCATGAGAGCAGGTGTGTTTGAATGGGTGTGAGTTAGCATGTGTATGGATGAGTGTGTGCATGTGTGTGTGTCAGTTTGTGAGTACCTGCCTGCCTGCAAGGGCACTCAGGAGTGGGCAGCCCAGGCACTCTTGTTGGAGATGCTGCTGCTGCTGCTACCCAGCCTGGCATGTCTGGCTGTGTAGATTTGGAGTGAGAGACATTTTGTGGAAATTACAATATCTTCCTCGGGACTTGCATGGACTTAGGTCTGTGCCTCTACCCTGGACAGGGCTGTGCACCTTGCCACTACCCAGGGCCAGGGTCTGGGGGCTGTGGTACTTGCCAGGGAGGGGGGTCTCTGGGCCTGGGTGCCACTGGGTCTGTGAATGGGACAGAGTCTGACTAAGGAGGCTACAGGTTGGCTGAGGAGCTGGGAGCATCAGGAGCAGCAAGAGGTAGCCAGAGCAGTGCTGGCTGCAGAGGCTGTGGTGGGAGTGCTGTGGTGAGAGTACAGTGGTGGGAGCATGAGGCTGAGACTCACTGGAGGGAGCCAGATGAGCACCACACCACCATACAGTGTTATAGTTTTGCTGTTGGATTCTTCTCTTCCTTCCCCCACCCCTTTAGGATGATATGAGACTTGAAAGAAGATGATGCATTCAGGATATAATCTATTAATTTGGGAGAGAGGGGGAGAGGCATTGGTGTAAGAGAAGCATTGGTTGTGGCCTCCTGTATGTGCTCTGACAGGGGATCCAACCCACCCTAGAAGCCTTCTCAAGGCAGAGGTGGTTGTGGTATGGGTAGAACCTCTTAGCCAGACTCAGAAAAGTTCCCACCAACAAGTAGGCCAATAAAAATCAAGACCCAAACACAAAAGGACAGGCCACATAACCCACACAAGGGACATTCCTAAAACATACAGATTAGGAGATCAAGGAGTATATACCATGGGAGCTCTCTGCTCTGAGGAGAGATGAAAACCACTGTAGAGAAACCCACCATCTTTTTTTTTCCCTTAAAGGGGCAAAACACAGGTTTTTTGTTTGTGGCTACCTACCTTGGACCCCAGTGAAGGGAGGGAGGCATGAACTGGAATCACATGAGGAGAGTCTGGAGTGGGAAGCACCAGGGAGAGTCTTGGGGTAGCGGCTGTGGGATTTTCAGGGCCTGGTTATACCTGGGCTCCACAGCAGCCATCTTTCTTGAGGAGAGCTAGCCACTCCCAGGAAAAAAATCTATTACCTTACCCTGTGGGATACTGCTGCCCCCACCCTCTGGAAATCCTCTTGCTACAACCCCTGAAAACCTGTTTGCTCTACTCAGCAACTTTTTATTGTTCTTTTTTCAGTTTTCCTCTGTCTTTGTGTTCTGTTTTGTTTGTTTGTTTTCTTTCTTTTCTCCCATCCTGCATCTTAACACTTGCTGAGGAAACAGCAACATAAACAAACTCAAGGGTCATCAGAGACTGGTGGTAAGATGCAGCCAATCCCTACACTATCCTGGGAAACAGACTGGTGCTTCCCTTCATGGGTGAGCCATAGAAACACCCTCCTAACATCTTGCAGACCCAAAGTCTGGGCTCTGGAAGCCTACTAGGGGCCCTGACCTGATGAATACAGGGAAATAATCCTGGACAGACTCAGACTAGTGGCTTGGGGGAGGGGGAACACACTCACTATCTTTCCTGAAGTCTGAAAGGCACCTGCCATGGGAGGTCCAGGAATCACAGGCAGCTGTTTCCTCCAGAAGCCCTCTCAGAAATAGTCGGGTCTGGGACTAGTTTAAATTTGGCTGACAGAGACAGGAAGAGGTGGATGTTGTGGTAACTTGGGACATTTGCTGATACCCAGTGCTGTTAAAAACTAGCATTACAGAGCAGCTTGGCCTACCCTGGGAGCAGCCAAGCCCAGAAGAAGCAGCCACAGACTGTGGATCATTTGTAGATTTGATAAGGCAGCTGAGGGCCAGATGTGGAGAGCTCCTGACAGTGGCTTACGCCATACTCAGACATCAGAACAGTATACAACGGAGAAACCAGAAGGCAAGACCTAAACTGTGCTGAGACAAATCTCCTAGGTTATTTCCATTATCTTAGCTATTTTCCCTTTTTCATAGCCTTTTTATTTATCTTTTTATCTACTTTTTCTTTTCTTTTTGGTGCTTTAATTTTTCTTTTATATCTCCTATTCTACCTTGATCTTTGATTTTTCAGCTCCCTTTTGTCCTTTTAGTAATTTTGTTACCTTTCCTGTGCTTCTTTTTCTTGTGTTCCTCTTTCAGTTCATTACAAGTAGTAGTTCTCTTCCCCTTTCTACTCTCATAATTACTTTACTTTCCTTCGTTCTTCTCATAATCCTTTTTCTTTTCCATTTTCTCTACTATTACATTTCACTTTCCACTGTTATTACACTTTGCTCTCTTGTGGTTGATATTGCTGTGGTGGTTGTGGGGTGGTTACTTGTTTTGGTGTTGTTATGCTTTCTTCTACCTGCATCTATACAATAGCATAAAACATGTGGTGGGGGTTGAGACTCATAGTTAGCCAGTCAGAGGGGAGTTCCCACCAATGAATGGCCAATAATGTCAAGACCCAAATACAACAGAAGAGTCCATATAACCCACACAGTGCTAATTCCTAGAGCATCCAAATCAGGAGATCAAGGAGTCTGCACCACTGGGTACCATAGGATTCCTAACACACATGGCCACTCCACAAGAAAGAGAGTCAAAGGAAATCAATCTAATACATAGAAACAAGCACAAAAAGACAATTAAAATGGAGAGACAAAAAAAAAAAAACCCAAACAATTCCTAGACTTCTGGCCAAGATGGAGGCATAGGTAGACACACTGTGCCTCCTCACACAACCAAAAGAAGGACAACAACAAATTTAAAAACAAAAAACAACCAGAACTGCCGGAAAATCGAACTGTATGGAAGCCCGACCACCAAGGAGTTAAAGAAGAAATATTCATGCAGACTGGTAGGAGTGGTGGAGACAGGCAGCCAGGCAGAGGGGACTCATGGAAAGGCAGCAGCTAGAGGACCTGGGGCAGGTGAGGAGGTGACTGGCAGACTGGGTGGTCCCACATTCATATGCAGATAAAGCAGGAGGAACAACTGGGGAGCGAGACAGACTGTGCAACCCAGGGTTCCAGTAGGGGACATAAAGCCTCAAAACCTCTGGCAGAAAAAACCTGTGGGAGTTGGGGCAGTGGGGGAAACTCCTAGCCTCACCAGAGAATTCAATGGAGAGACTCACAGGGTCCTATAATGTACATAAACCAACCACCTGGGAATCACCACCAGAAGAGCCCAGTTTGCCTGTGGGTAGCAACAGAAGTGACTGAAAACTGGCAGAGAGTGGAGCAAGTGGCACTATTCCCTCTTGGATGCATCCCCTACATACAGTGCCACAATGCAGCCACAGCAACGTGGGTTGCCTCACCCTGGTGAAAACCTAAGTAAGGCTCCACCCCTTACTACAGAACAGGTATGCCAAGACAAAAAAAATGGCCCAAATGAAAGAACAGATCAAAGCTCCAGAAAAAATACAACTAAGTGACATAGAGATAGCCAACCTATTAGATGCACAGTTCAAAACACTGGTAATCAGGATGCTCACAGAATTGGTTGAATATGGTCACAATTAGAGGAAAAAATGAAGGCTATGAAAAGTGAAATAAAGGAAAATGTACAGGGAAACAAGAGTGATGGGAAGGAAATTGGAACTCAAATCAACAGTTTGGAGCATAAGGAAGAAATAAACATTCAACCAGAACAGAATGAAGAAACAAGAATTTCAAAAAAAATGAGGAGAGGCTTAGGAACCTCCAGGACAACTTTAAACATTCCAATATCCAAATCATAGGGGTGCCAGAAGGAGAAAAGGAAGAGCAAGAAATTGAAAACTTACTTGAACAAATAATGAAGGAGAACTTCTCCAATCTGGCAAAAGAAATAAACTTCCAGGAAGTCCAGGAAACCTAGAGAGTCCCAAAGAAGTTCGACCCAAGGAGGCACATCATAATTACATTACCCAAGATTAAAGATAAGGACAGAATCTTAAAAGCTGCAAGAGAATAGAAGACAGTTACCTACAAAGGAGTTCCCATAAGACTATCGGCTGATTTCTCAAGGGAGACCTTACAGGCAAGAAGGGGCTGGAAAGAAGTATTCCAAGTCATGAAAGGCAAGGACTTACATCCAAGATTATCCAGCAAAGTTTTCATTTAGAATGGAAGGGCAGATAAAGTGCTTCTCAGATAAGGTCAAGTTATAGGAGTTCATCATCACCAAGCCTTTATTTTATGAAATGTTAAAGGGACTTATCTAAGAAAAAGATAAAAACTATGAATAGTAAAATGATAGCAAACTCAGTTATTAACAACTGAACCTAAAAACAAAAACAAACTAAGTAAACAACTAGAACAGGAGCAGAATCACAGAAATGGAGATCACATGGAGGGTTATCAGTGGGGAGTGGGAGGGGAATAGAGGGGGGAAGGGTACAGGCAATAAGAAGTATAAATGGTAGGTAGAAAATAGACAGGGGTAGGTTAAGAATATTCTAGGAAATGCAGAAGCCAAAGAACTTATACGTACAATCCACAGACATGAGCTAAAGAGGGGGAATATGGGTGGGAGGGAGTGTGCAAGGTGGAAGGGAATAAAGGGGGAAAACTGGAAAACTGTAAGAGTATAATTAATAAAATATATTTAAGCAAAACAAAACAACCCCTAAACAAAAGAAAAGGAAGAATCTCCAGAAAAAGAGCTGAATAAAATCAGGCAAGAAACTTATCAGACATAGAATTCAAAGTAAATGGTTATAAGGATGCTGAAGGAACATAGTGAAAACTACAAGGAACTTAGTGGGATCTACATCAGTCTGAAAAAGGGCATAGAAACCTTATTAAGAACAAGTTGGAAAACAAGAATGTAATATCTGAAATCAAGAACACACTAGAAGGAATTAAAAGCAGGCTAGACAAAGCAGAGGATGGAATCAGCAAGTTGGAAGACAAGGTAGAAAAAACACCAAGTCAAAGTGACAAAATAAAAAAAACTCAAAGGAACGAGGATAATTTAAGGGAGCTTTGGGGCAACATAAAATGTAACAATATTCGCATTATAGAGATAATGGAAGGAGAAGAAAAGAGGTGAGGGATAGAAAATCTATTTGAAAAAATAGTAACAAAAAACGTCCCTAACTTGATGAAGGAAAAAATCATGCAAGTCCAGGAGGCAAGAGGATCCCAATCAAGATGAATCCAAAGAGGCTCACTCCAAGATACATTACAATCAAAATGGCAAAATTTAAATACAAAGAGAGAATCTTAAAAGCAGCAAAAGAGAAACCTAAACAGCTAGTAATATACAAGGGAGTTCTGATAAGGATATAAGCTGGTTTCCCAACAGAAGCACTACAAGCCAGAAGAGATAGGCATAATATATTCCAAGAAATGAAAAGCAAGGACTTATAACAAGATTATTCTATCCAACAAAGCTGTCATTAAAAATGGAAGGTGATATAAAGAGCTTCCCAGGCAAAATAAAGCTAAAAGAGTACATCTCCAACCAAACCAGCTTTGCAAGAGATACTAAGGGGACTGGAAGAAGGAGAAGAGAAAGGAGAAGGAGAAAGAGAAGGAGGAGAAGGAGGAAGAGGGGAAGGAGGAGGAGGAGGAGAAAGAGAGAGAAAGACAGGGAGAGGGACAGGGGTACAATGGGAAAAAGTGGCAATGAATAAGTACCTATCAATAATAACCTTAAATATCAGACTTCTTGCCAAGATGGAGGCATAGGTAGACACACTGTGCCTCCTTGCACAACCAAGATAGGGACAACAACAATTTAGAAACAGAATAACAACCAGAACTGACAGAAAATTGAACTGTATGGAAGTTGGTCAACCAAGGAGTTAAAACAGACATGTACATCCAGACTGGTAGGAGGGGCAAAGTTGGGAAGCCAGGCAGAGAGGAGTTGCACAGTCCAAAGAGCACTGGGACCCAGCGGTAAAGCCACAGCAGGCAGACACTGGGCATGCAAGTGGCGGCTGGCAAACCCTGGCTGACGGGTGGCAACTGGCAGACCCAGCAAGGTGGCGATTTTGAAGCAAGGCACTGAGTGCAACCCAGGATCCCAGCACTGGGAAATAGAACCTTGTGGCACTGATTGAAAACACCTGTGGGGGTTGGGGCACAGGGAGAGTCTCCCAGCCTCACAGAAGAGGTTGTTGGAAAGATACACAAGGTGCACAAGCCCACCCACATGGGAATCAGCACTAGAAAGGTCCAGTTTACTTGGGGGAAGTGGCAGAAGGGACTGAAATTGGCAGAGAGTGGAGCAAGCACCATTGCTCCCTCTCGGACCCATTCCCACAGACAGCGTCACAACCCAGCAACTGGGTTGCCCCACCCTGGTGAACACCTAAGGCTCTGCCCCTCATATATAACAGGTGCGACCAGGCCAAAAAAAAAAAAAAAAAAAAAGAGAGAGAGAGAGAGAGATGGCTCAAACAGAAGAAGAAATAAAAGCCCCAGAACCCATCCTTTTAAGCGACCAAGAGATAGCCTACCTATCATATGCACAGTTCAAAACACTGGTGATCAGGATGCTCACAGAATTGGTTGATTTTGGTCACAAATTAGATGAAAAAATGAATGCTACAATAAGTGAAATGAAGAAAAATGCACAGGGAACCAATGGTGATGGAAGGGGAGCTGGGTCTCACATCAATGGAGTGGACCAGAAGGAAGAAAGAAATTACCACATAGAAAAGAATGAAGAAATAAGAATTAAAAAAAAAATGAGGAGAGGCTTAGGAACATCCAGGACATATTTCAATGTTCCAACACCCAAATTATAGGGGTGCCAGAAGGAGAAGAGGAAGAACAACAAGTGGAAAAGTTATTTGAACAAATAATAAAGGAGAACTTCCCCAATCTGGGAAAGGAAATAGACTTCCAGGAAGTCCAGGAAGCTCAGAGAGTCCCAGAGAAGTTGGGCCCAAGGAGGAACACACCAAAGCACATCATAATTACATTACCCAAGGTAAAAATGAAGGAGAGAATCCTAGAAGCAGCAAGAGATAAGGAGACAGTGACCCACAAAGGAGTTCCCTTTAGACTGTTAGCTGATTTCTCAAAAGAGACCTTGCTGGCAAGAAGGGGCTGGAAAGAAGTATTCCAACTCATGAAAGGCAAGGACCTACATCCAAGATTGCTCTATCCAGCAAAGCTTTCATTTAGAATGAAAGGGCAGATCAAGTGCTTCTCAGA
>JAPYXV010001069.1:0-14485 GCA_028533065.1 Trachops cirrhosus | reverse complement strand
TCCTCCTCCTCCTCCTCACTTGACAAAATCGGTGCTTATGTTCTTTTAAATTAGTGTTTTGTATTTCTTCAGATAAATTCCTAGAAGTGGAATCACCAAGAACTTATAAAACTTAATACCAAAAAAAAAATTAAAAAACTGGCAAAGGACCTGAATAGATACTTCTCCAAAGAGGACATACAGATGGCCAATAGACATATGAAAAGATGCTCAGCATCACTAATCATCAGAGAGATGCAAATTAAAACCACAGTGAGCCCTGGCTGGTGTAGCTTAGTGGATTAAGCACGGGCCTGTGAACCAAGAGATCATGGTTCGATTCCCAGTCAGGGCACATGCCTGGGTTGCAGGCCAGTTCCCAGCAGGGAATGCACAGGAAGCAACCATACATTGATATTTCTCTCCCTCTCTCCTTCCCTTCCCCTCTGAAGATAAATAAATAAAATCTTTAAAAAAAAACAAACACAGCCTTTAAAAAAAAAAAAACCACAATGAGATATTATCTCACACTGATCAGAATGGCTATCGTCAATATATCAACAAACAAGTGTTGGTGAGGTTGTGGAGAAAGGGTCCCCCTTACACACTGTTGGTGGGAATGTAGACTGGTGCAGCCACTGTGGAAAGCAGTATGGAGATACTTCAAAAAATTAAAAATCAATGAATTTTTGGGTGAAGGACTTAAAGTCTCCCATAATCTTCTCCTGACCAGCCTGTGCACCCCACCTCACTGCTGTGGTCATCTAAAGGTAGACATAGACTAGTACAAATCTCACTTATATTAATCTGTACATTTGCTAGCACAGAGATTAAGCACCAAGATTTTACTCTTATGTCTTACATGTAAAATGAAAATTCTTATCTTTGTTTAAACAGAATATTCTTTAGGTTTTAGTGTATGTTGTCAGGTTAAAAAAATCATAAAAATCATGGTACTTTTGATTTATTTAAAAATTATTTTCTTAAGTCATTGAATTATGAGAAATGATTACCTTTAAATATTATTCAGATCTTTTTTTAAGGACCCATATTTTGCGGGTAGAGAGAACCAAACACTTCATTCACCTCTCCTCCGACAAAGCTCTCCTAACCTAGTGTTTTCCCTTGGGTTGAAAGCGCATCTCTTCACAGCGGCCAGCGTCTGCGTAGGGGAGCGCTGGGAGGAGGAGGAAGGGTCGAAGCCCTATTGTGCTTACAAGAGCAGATGTCAGCCTTTTCGTGATAAGTGCATTTCTGGGCTGTTCGTGCTAGTGTGAGTTCAGGCTGGCCTACTTTAAAACGGACATCTATTTTTATAGGAAACACATGGAATGTCTGGAATTCTGCTTAGAAAAAGGAATCTGCATCCTGCTGTGAAGCAGCAAAGCACTTGCTTTTTGCTAGCTGTGGTCCAGTCTTAGACTTCAGTTCTAAAGGCGTCCTCGAAGTCGGACACGACTGACCGAAGTCAGTATTGCTCCTTAGGAGAACACGGGAATAGTTAGCTGTGGGCAGTCAAAGATGAGAGGGGCTATATGTGTTTAGTTTGAAAATTTGTGTTTCATTAACTTTGATAGCATGACTTAACTGGCTATTTTGTGTTTTATTTTGAAACCATTTACTGTATAAAGCTTTTTACATGGATATTTATTTTCACTTTGAATACATTAAAACAATTGATAGTTTAATGAATGCCAGAACTAATGGGCTTAAAAATAGTTTGTAATTATTCATGCAAATAACACTATTGAAATCATAATAACTATTTTGTCACTATCAAAACAACTCATAAATTGTAAGCTTGTAGTTCATAGATAATGTTTAATCTCTCTAAGTCTTGGCCAGGTCATTCTGCCATGCATGTTATCTGTACCAGAAAGTGGGCTGGCTAAAATTTTTGGTCACACGAACATGGCTTTATCTTATTTTTCAGTACAATCTGCCATTTCACTTTAAGGAAATGAATTGGCAGAGTGGATTAACATGGAGTTTCTTGCTTCATTGTTTATTCCCTTCATGATTAACCAGAAGGTCCAAATTGCTGATATTTTAATTAATTTTTATGTTTACTAGGGTTAATAAGTATATGATTTTGTTCTAAGAACATCAGTTTCCACATGTGAATGTAACTTTCTTGGGAAACACCAGAATTCAAGGGAAAAGGAAATTAGGTGTTTTTCTTGCATAACATTACCTTGTAGGAATCCACACAGAAAAGTGACTATTGTACTCTGAGGGAATTTTTTAAAACTGGCTTTGTTTAGCTCTGTGTGGTACAGCCCAGAAAAAGTCTTGTTTGTTCATATTAATAGCTTTCCCCTGCTGCATTTTATTTAGTACAATTAATTAACTAAAATGTTGTCTGCTAATAGACAAAATCAAATGATCAACCATCTCCATAACAAAAAATCTTGAAATCTAAGGATGTGGATTGGTGGGAAATGAAATCTTTTTTTTTTTTTTTTGGTGTCAGTGAGAAAAAGAGTAGTTGATTAACTTTGCCATGGTCTTAGTCCATGATGTTGGGGAAAAAACATTTTTAGTTTTCAGTTTTCTCAGTACAGACTTAGACTATCTTTTCATCAAATTGTGATACTCTACTTGTAAACTTTATTTCTAAATGACTTTTGCAAATAAAGGAAAGTATTTTTTTGTTATTCCTAAAATAAATATTTTTTCTTATACATATAAGAAAAATAAGAGATGAGTTGGAAATTAATTTATAAAGCATTTTTGGAATTTGCCCCCACTTCAGTTAAAGAAACTTAGTGAGTTCATTCAGGCATGATTTAGAATCCAGTAAATGGAAAATAATAAGGCAGTCTTCCCTCGTTAGCACCTTGTTTTATAGTGTGGATGAGAATCAAATAAGGGACAACATGTTTTTTAAAAGTTCCCTCTGTGTTGTAAGAAGAGTACAAACATTATGGGGGTGATTAATTTGGGG
This sequence comes from Trachops cirrhosus, assembly GCA_028533065.1. Taxonomy (NCBI): domain Eukaryota; kingdom Metazoa; phylum Chordata; class Mammalia; order Chiroptera; family Phyllostomidae; genus Trachops; species Trachops cirrhosus. Next base: position 11,559 of record JAPYXV010001069.1, on the reverse strand, counting down.
GCATGTAGTTGGGGTTGTATCAATAGATGGCGCTGGTGATGGGAGTAGAGAGTGTCATTTTCAGCGAACACTCGAGGAGCAGTCACCGCACGCCCGCTGCACAGGAGCATCCCTCCACGTGTTGTGGGCGGGGCCAGTGCGAACGAGACCCTGTCTGCTCCCGCAGAGGAAAGAGCTACTTTTGACAAGTAGGTAGTTATCGATATTTTTAAAGGTAGAAAGGAGGGAAGTTATTTTTGGTTCTCCCAGCGCTTTCTCCCGTGAGATGGGTCAGAAATGCTTTGTGGGAGGTCAAGAGCACGTGTAGGGGGCTTAGTCTTGATTGGAGGAGGGGCACTTCTCCCTAGAAACCGGAGGAAGAAAGGGAGGATGGGCATCAGTGCAGGGGTCTGTGACTCCAGGGCAGGACTTTTAAGAGCTCCTATCTAAAGGCTTTTGTTTTTCTAACAAAGTTGAGGGACTTCGTCAGCTGAGGTTGGAGTCAGGTGTGGTTGAAGGAGAGTGGAGCTGGTGTGGAACAGCTGTCCAAGGCGAAAATGCACACTTACAAATAATATAGCAGGAGTTGGGAGCAGCACTGAGGTGAGCAGTCATGAGTATAAAATAGAGAAAATCTGCTTGGTTTGATTTTTCTCTGTTAATATTCTACTAATATTCAGCTCCTTGGCTACAGGTTGGTGTCTGTGTTCAGGCAGGACCAAGGTTTTGACTGGCAATAAATTTGAAGAATGGATGGATTCTTGACCAGTTTATAAAAGTCTGATGAAACGTACGTGTTCATTTTAAAAATTCTCTAAAATGTACTTTATTTAGCCAAAATTATAACATTCCTTAATTCTAATTCTTTCTAATCATAAAGACTTCTGCAATTGACATTAAAAATATGCCACACTCTTTTTCAATTGACATGTCAATTTATTAGCTCGCTTTTGTAAATAGCACAAATTGAATCAGGTGAGACATATTGTTGAACATTTAAAAACAATATAATCTTACAAATATGAAGAGACCTGCTGTCTGCCAGTGCTGTCTAAATGTGAAGGACCCCACCCCCGCCCCTTGCATGCTATTTCGTCGCCGCACTGCTCTCTGCATTTGTTACTTTAACATTTTCAATTCAAAAAGCTATTAGTTACTATTAGGAGTGGATCCAAAATCAGTGACAGAAATTAGTAGACAATACCAGTGAACAACGCTTTGTTACATTCCGTTGCACAGTATCTGTCTCATAAAATTCTTTTCTTGCCAGTGAGCAGAGTTTAAATGAAGCACAGGTTCACTGAATACGTCTTTTAAAAAGACTAAGACTAAACAGATAAAAGTCTTAGTTATCCCTTTAAAACTTTTATCTATTTTCGTGTTATTTCCTCTTGGACAGTGTTTTATCCTGGGTATTATGAACTACACAACCCTTTTTTTCATACCTTACTTTTCTCTGTGCATCGCACATAGTTACTTATGCTCGTTACCCTCAGTGGAAATAAATGGCTCAGCCGGTTTCCATTCCTGGCCTTGCAAGTGTGTATTACAGGTGTACCGAGTACAGCACCCATTGTTTTGAGTTGAACATAACTGCTGCTACCACAGAGACCTAAGTGTGAATTTTCATTACCTCCCCTTTATATTAAAATGTAATTTGTACTGGGTATTGACTTGGATATAATTACCTTAGATAAGAATGCAAATAGTAAACAAATATATAGAGGTTATATGTGTCCATTTAGATACAAATTAATTATATATATTTGTTTATATTTATGTATATTATATTCCCCTGGGAGTAAATTTCTTCTGTTGTGATATCAATTATTTTTGGCTCTATAAGTTTTGTGTTAGTGGCCCTATAGGTTTTGTTGAAAAACTGCCCAAGTGCAAATGGGTTTGGTAATGTGATCTACTCATTTTCAGGTGAAAAGAGTTGGATTAAGTTTAGTCACTATGATGTAGTATTTAGAGCTTTGCAAGCCATAGTGTAAGCCTGTAAGGAATCTTTCCTTTACACATCATGAATCTTCCAAATTTTCGGCAGACTTAATTATCAAAACAAATTTATAACAAGAGAGCTTGCTTTAATTTGGCAAAGATTTTTTATGATCATGTTTTAAATGTGTCATTTTGTATTTTTGCTAAATAAGTTTTTGGTGGTGGGTTCATGAGGTAGTAATCCTTGGGCTGTGTTTTGATTTATGGTCGCTTTTCACATCAACCAGATTTGTTTGTATTTGTAATTAGCAGGGAATTGTTTTGTTTTTATAAGTGCTGTATAGTAGCACTTACATTTTATTTTCAATTAACAGACTTTTAAAGAAAAGTCAGTTAATACAAAGCATGAATTGTGTCATATTTTCCTATGACTTAATGGATGTTTCTTAACCTCATAGCTGAGTGCTGGATGTTAAGATAATCATCCCCATCTGAGGAAGCTGATTTAAGTTCCCAGTCCTGTTCAGTGCGGAAGGCTGGAGAAGATCTTACTATTAATGTATCCACCTCATTCTTCTTCTTTGAGTAATATTCTAATTATTTTAGCAAAGAGTTACAGGCTGTGTGACTACATATTCTTAATTTCCAGACCATCTGCTGTTTCAAAACATCTTACCTGCCGAATCTTCCCTCTTCCTTTGTGGGTGGACGATGAGACCCTCGTGGTCATTCATCTTCTGAAAACACCTGAGGCCCCGGGTCTTCAGCTTTTCTAAATTTCATATTCTTGGGTTATATTTTTTAGATTAGATTTATTCTATGCATGGCACATCTAGACTTCTACTATCATTATAACTTTATTAAAATTTAAACAATGCAACTGGCTTAAATTTTTAGCTTGAGTGCTTTTGAACGATGACCTTCGCCCCTCCTCACAACCCTTTAGACCTCCTCTCCTCCAGCCAGGAAGGGAGGGAAGCAGATGAACATTAAATAAAAAGTCTCTGAATGTTAGAGTTCACTATATTTCTAAAAACTGGGTACTACCCTTCTTTCAGTTAGTCCTATGACTCATTTATTTGGGGTATAGTACCCTTCAAGGGGGAATCCAAAAATTTTTCACGAACATCCTGGCTTGTCCAAGAATACAAACTTTTCAGTGCTTATGCTGTGTGAGAAGGTGTTAATGGAATGCAGGAGAGCAGGCTCCTGAATGGCTGATTAAATAATATTTTTATATCCTGAAGTAATGTTATTACCAGGCATCTTATTGGGGAAAAAGAGTGATTTCCAACTGGGCAGAAGTCTACTAAATATGACCTAAAATTAATATTTGTGGTTAGGAAACTGTATGTCTTACAGAGTCAAATTTTCTCCGGTGTGTGACTTGAGGGAAAGAATAAGGTATTAAGTTCATTAGTTCTGGCATCTGTAACCAAACCCATAGTGCTTTGAGTCCAGGTTGTCATATTTCCAGCAATTGGGGCAAAATCAATTTTCAGCAAAGTTGCCCAGAAAATATATATGGCTATCTTGGAACTTAAGGTGAGCAAATGAAATACTTTTGGAATTATATTCTAATTTTCATATCATTCAGATTTCCCCAGAGTAATCATGTAATGAGGTCCTAGTATGAAAAAATATCCATGTAATAAGATTGCACAAAAGAAACTGGGATTAAAGTGGAATTTTTTTTTACACATTAGCTAAACTTGACTCAAAAAAGCCAAATAGCAGCAAAAGCTCAGTTTTCCAATAATTTATCCAGACCTATTGTATAAAGAAAGCTACCTCATCACTCAGATGTAGCTTGACCGGAAGTTTGCCTTTGTTTTGTATGTTGAGAGTTTGTTAAAAATATAGATGGGAGAAAAAATTCCAAAGGAAATATTTAGCTCCTTAGTATTTTGAAGTTCTTAGTTTGCATACCAACAATTTAGTGCATTTTTCACCAGAGAAGCCAATAGGTCTCCAAATGCTTCATTTTCCTAGTTATTGTATCTAGAGGTGGAATTTCTGGGCCATTTGGCAATTCTGTGTTTAGCTTTGTGAGAAATCCATTGACTTTTAATACAAGTTCTGAATGGAAAGCAGTCAAATATAGGTATGCAAGATTTTAGAATTAGATTATTTGTGATAAGCCAAGTATTGTTACATCTAACTTAAAAATCTTATTTTAATGCAACATTCTTATTTTGTAATTATAGATATTTTAGGGAGACTTGTTTAATTGTATAAATTAAGTTGATTGAAGAGATAGATTATCATGTCTGCTGAGGTGGAAAGAAGAACCACATTTCCTTGTAGAATATTGGTTAATTTGTATTGATTCTTCATATCTCATTGCTTAATATGGTAACTTGATAACTAATGTTAATAGTTTCCTCATTTTTTAAAGGACAGGGTAAAAGAATGTAGCATAAATATTTAAACAGTGGAAATGTCCACATGGTTTGTTATATGTCAAAGTATATAGTCAATACTCTAATGCTAAATCGCAGATTGAGTTAATCAACGTCTCAGGGTTTTTGTCCTGACCCTCACTGGTTCTACTCAATACGCTGTTCTCACATGAGTGGCCAATATTCGAAGTAAGCATTTTCAGAATTTTTTTTGTTGCTAATACTTTCCTATGAATTTGTACAGTCATCTCTTTCTATGATAACTTTTTTTTACCCACAATTCATGATTTTTGGCACTTCTTTTGTACTCTTGGATGAAATCACTTCAGTCCATGTATGCTGCCTATGATTTTGTATTAATATTAATTTTATGATCAGAGGGTAGAGACTTGCATTGTCTTCATTTTCATGTCCTCTAGGACTCAGTAGTGCTGGCTTCCAAAGTGTTTTGTGAGTAAAGAAGAAAGTGAATGGAATTTGATAATGTACTGTTTTATTTTTGAGAAAGAAATGGTGGAGTAAAAGTTTATTTGCTATTTTTACAAACATTATTTAAACTTTCAAAAACACAGGAAATTCGCTATTGAATTAAAGATGTAAGTTTCTCTCCAAGAACTGAAACAATAAAATTCAGTAAGATTTTTTGCTTGAGCTGAACACAATAGAAATAAACGTGTCGTTTTTGTTTGCTAGTATTTTCTTTTTGTCATAATATAAATTTAACACGGTGACCATGTGGATCAATTATGATGTGTGAAGCCACTTTTGTAAATTGTGTCTGCTTTTTTGTTTGAATTCTTCTCCAGGTTGAAGACATGAGATCTTTGGTTATGCAACTGATCTACATAGAAGACTTTTTGTTTGATCCTTATTGTTGATCCCGATTCAGGTTACTGTTCACCTGTCCATTTAAGATGTTTCTCATATGATAAACATTTTGTGAACTTCTGGACTGAATCTGGATTTGAACATCCAAATTTCTTACTTCTTGATGATTTTATCACAAAGTTCTCTTTGTTGCTTTTCATCATACAAGGAACTAGAATTATAGTTTTCCAGTTATTTCTATCAAAGTATAATTTCTTTTACTTAACCACAATGCAAGAATTCTTTAAATATATATAATGAGGGCTACCAGAACTTGGTAGAGTTTTGTTCATACAAGAAACTTATCCTTTCTAATGGACATTAGTTTTCTATTATTTTTTGTTTGTATTTGAAAGCTTTGGCATTTATTCATTTTCCTGGTGGCTGGGAGACTCAAGAAATGCATTGTGTGCTAAGCTCCTTCAGCTTCCTGCTGATACAATTTCAGCAGCCACAGAAACTGAGCCTGCATTTTTCCTTTAGTAGATGCCTCTTAGGCCTTCGGTTGTACTAGACTGCAGAGAACCCATTCCTGGATTCAGCAGTCTTGCCAGTTATTAAAAGTCTCACCCAGGCATTATGTGATCTTCACTGAGATCTGAGCGCTTGCTGAAGAAGAGAGCGAAGTCCCTGGTGGACCGGGAGAACCTAACTGACCCTAATTGTTACTATTTAAAACTTGGCTATCCCAGCCAAATGTATCTGGATCTCACATCTAGCTCCAGGATGTGAGAACTGAGATGCATGTTTTCAGGCACTGGTGGCACACGGCCAGTATTCCGAGCATCAGTGCTGATAGCTTTTTACAGGGTGCGCCAGATACATTTGGTCCTGCATCTGTGTGAGGTCTGTGGGAGGAAGGCCAGTGAAGTACAAAGCCCAAACCTCAGAAAGCAGATTTGGCTCTGGTGACTTCTCTTAGAAACTGTTTTAATTTAAAAAGAAAAGCAGTGTTTTTGTCTACACTTTTTTTCCCCCCACAGTCCTTCAAAGTTGACTTTTAAGTGCAAGATGTATAAAAAACCCAACATTTTGAAAAAGAAACAAAACATATACAGTGTTAGGTTCTGGAAAGTACACAATTTCATTGGTGCTAATAACTCTGCTCTTAAAAGAATTCTTTTTGAAAAAGGGTGGGAGGGAAAACCAATGTTAGGGAATTGTACATATGGTAAACGCTGCCTGAGAAATTGTCCTGGAAAAGAGAGTTATAGGAACTAGGGGGCAAGAGTGGTATTAGATCAGCGTGGTGAGAGACACGGGTTGATATTCGGGCCTAGTTAGGGTGCTGCCCCTCTGTTGCATGGTGTGTTTGGGCAAAGAATCACCTCTGACCCAGAGCACTAGTGAAGGTCCCAAGGCACAGTGACTCTCCATCTTCCCTGGGGATTGCTGTGTCTTCTCTGAGACCCACTTTAGCCCATTGTGGAGTGTGTGCAAGGGTTCCAGGTGATGCTTTCCACGTAAGGTGGTACTTCTGCTTTTCCTTAGCATTGTTGTCGAGGCTTCTGGCTTGTAACTGGTGAACACACCTGGGATCCAGGAGGCCTGGGCTCAGTTTTCCCTTGTAACTAACACAAGTGGGCCCTCAGTCTCGCTGCTTTTTCTCTTCTGTAAATGAGGACCTGAGATAGAGCATCGCATGATCCCTTGAGTAGAAGTAGTTAAAAATAAATGATTCCCTCTTTCCTAGGGAAATGTAAGCTTTGATTATTTTCTCCCAATAGTCACAGCACTTCTAAAAATGTCACTTAATTCAGCAAAATTTGGTTGTCTTTTGTATATTAATGTAAGTCCACAAGATCGTGACAGTGGGAACTTCTTAGAAAATACTTTGTAGATAACATGCTTTCCATATATCTCTTGATTTTCATGAAAACTATGTGAGGTAGGTTATTTGCTTACTTTATAGATGAAGAAATTGAGATTTGCATTGATTAAACAATTTGCTCAAGTTCCCAGCTAGGAAGTAGCAGAGTCAGGGTCTGAACCCAGGTACTGCTGTTACGTTCCATGCCCTCAGACCATTGTTCGTTCCGTTCCGTGGGAGGGAAGTCAGAAGTCCTTGAGACATGCTTTAGAATAACGCTGCCCACCTTTATAACTTGGACTGGTTTCTAGTTTCATAAAAACTGTAGGTATAAGGGATATATGACTTGTTTTATGTTGTACACATTTAAGTAACATGATGAGAACGATAATTTAGTTTAAAAATTATTTACAAGTAGCTTGTGCAATACTCAAAGATGAGAAATATTGTGGTGAAGAATTATGCTGTTGAAGACTTTTCCTTTCTTACGTTCTTATCTGAACTGTTATAACAAACTCTTCATTGACTCAAACTCCCTGGTTGAGTCTAGTCTGCTTGGTGCGAACAAAAGTGTTTTTTTAGGGTCCAAACCTATTTATGTCCTCCCTTCCTCTGTGTATAGATGTTTTTGCCTGGCATTCAAAGCCCCTTGAAATATGCACAACTGCCCTTCCTGCCTCATTTAATCTATAATTTTTTTAAACTTTATTTTTCAATTGCAGTTTACATTCAATATTATTTTTATTAGCTTTAGATGTACATCATAGTGGTTAGACAGTCATATACTTTATGAAGTGATTCCCCACCAATATTTCAAGTACCCACCTGGCACTATACATAATTATTTTTGACTATATTCCCTATGCTGTACTTTACATCCCCATAACTGCCATCCCTGATTCTGTAACTGCCAATTTGTACTTCTCAATCCCTTCATCTTTTTCATCCAGGCCCCCACCCCTTCCCTCTGGCAACCATTAGTCTGTTATTGTAGTCATGTAATTCTATAGTGAATTCTCCCCAGCACCCTCAGATGAATTACCCAGTGCCTATGCTAGTACCCTCTCTACCTCTCCATGCCCAACTTTTGTTTGTCCAGTGCTCTGCAACACTTATAGCCAGGTCAAGATCCTTCTTCTAGATTAAGCATTCCCATAAGACCCCAGGGAGAAACAATATCTCTCTCCTCTTTTTTAATGGTGGTAAAATGCATATAATGTAAATTTACCATTGTAACCATTTTTTCAGCTTATTGAGGTATAATTGACAAAATTGTAACACATGAAGGTCTGTCCATAAAAAGTCCAGCCATTGTTAATATAAGGAGAATAGTTTGCACAACATTGATGTCACCTGGCAGCCAAGGAGAGTGGACTGGAATGAGCATGCATGAACATTGACAACTTCACTTGTACTAGTCAGTGGGGGGTGGTAGACACCACTGAGTGAGCATGTGTACTGTGTGGCCATCGCATTCAAAATGGCTGAGTGAGTAGAGCAATGAATCTGCATCAAATTTTGTGTTAAGCTTGAACGTTCCTCCACAGAAAGTATTTGGGTGATTCAGAAGGCCACAGCTATGGGCAACTGGTGATTGGCAGCTTCATCACGACAGAGCTCCCGCTCATGCATCATGTCTAATGCAGAGTTTTTTTGTGGAACATCAAATCACCCAGGTGACTCAGCCCCTCTACAGCCCAGATTTGGTGCCCTGTGGCTTTGGGCTTTTCCCAAAACTAAAATCACGTTTGAAAAGGAAGAGAATTCAGACCATCGATGAGATTCAGGAAAATACTATGAGGCAGCTGATGGTGGTTGGGAGAACTGTGTGAGGTCCCAAGGTGCCTACTCTGAAGGGGACTGAGGCATCATTGTCCTAGGTACACTCTTTCTTGTATCTTGTGTCTTCTTCAATAAATGTCTCTATTTTTTTAAATTTTATTTTAATCATTGTTCAAGTATGAGATGTCTCTATTTTTTGTATTACATGGCTGGATATGTTCTGGACAGAACTTATATGTGAGGTGAAGGATGTGCTAATTAAGTAGATGATGGGAATCCTTTTACAATGTGTGTGTGTGTGTGTGTGTGTGTGTGTGTGTGTATATATATATATATAAAATCACCACAATGTATACTTTAAATATATTTGATTTTAACCATTTAAAATGTATAGTCCAGTAGTATTAGCACATTCACATTGTGACACAAACATCACCACTTTCCTTTTCCAGAGCTTTTTCATCTTTCCAAACTGAAACTGAGTGCCCGTTAAACAATCAGTCCCCACTTCCCCCTCCTCCCAGACCCTGAAACTGCCGTGCTACTTTCTGTCTCTATGAATTTGACTACCGCAGGTGCCTCATATATGTGGAAACCTACAATGTTTGTTCTTTTATGTCTGGCTTATTTCACTTAGCGTAATGTGCTCAAGGTTCACCCATGTTGTAGTATGTGTCAGGATTTCCTTCCATTGTAAGGCTGAATAATATCCCATTTAAATTATATAACAGATTTTGTTATTCATTCATTTGTTGATGGACCCTTGGGTTGCTTCCACATTTTGGCTATTGTGAATAATGCTGCTATTAACATGAGTATGTATGCATGTCTGTTTCAGACCCTGCTTTCAGTTCTTTTGGATATACCCCAGAAGTGGAATTGCTAGGTCATATGGTAATTCTGTGTTTAATTTTTCAAGGAATTGTTTTCTGCAGCGGCTGCATCATTTTATGTTCCCATCAACAACACACAGGATTCTGATTTCTACATCCTTACTGATGCTTGTTATTTTCTCTCCCTCTCTCTCCTTCTCTCTTTTATAACTGTCACCCTAATTGGTATGAAATGGTTTCTCATTGTGGTTTTGATTTGCATTCCCTTAGTGATGCTGAACGTCTTTAAAAAAAAAGATTTTATATGTTTATTTTTAGAGAGAGGGGAAAGGAGGGAGAAAGTGAGGGAGAGAAACATTGATGTCAGAGGAAAACAGTGATCAGGTTGCTGAACTCGCAGCCCAGGCAGGTGTCCTGACCAGGAATGAAACTTGTGACTTTTTGGCTTGTGGGATGACACCCAACCAACTGAGCCACACCGACTGGGGGATGTTGAGCATCTTTTCCTGTATACCTATGGAGAACTGTGTGTTCAAGTCTTTCGCCTATTTTGTAATTTTTGTTGTTGTTATTGAGTCATTCCCTTTTATTTTTAAGCACTTAGTTTGTATTTGTCTTGTAATACTTTCCATGGTCTGGCTGGCATGGGCAGTATTTATGTGTGCCTTTGTCTTCCTTCCAGACTGGGTGAGCCCCTAACTATCTCTTTGCCATGTTTCCCAGCACAGGCATTGCTGTGCACATAGTAAGCCTTAATAAAAATTTGTTAAATGGGTAGTAGAAGATGGTATAGTCATTCATTTAACAAATGAGTATAACTTCCGGCCAAGATGGAGGCATTGGTGGACACACTGTGCCTCCTCGCACAACCAAGATAGGGACAACAAAAATATAGAACCAAAATAACAACCAGAACTGACAGAAAATTGAAGTGTATGGAAGTCGAACACCCAAGGATTTAAAAATAGACGCATTCATCCAGACCCGTAGGAGGGGCAGAGTCGGGCTGGGCGAGGGTTGCGGAGCAGAGACCTGAGCAACCGGGGCGGCACGCAAGTCCGCAGCAGGCAGACCCTGGGTGCACAAGCAGCAGTGGCTGGTGGGCCCTGGCCAGGGGGTGGCGACCGGCAGACCTAGCGAGGCGGCCATTGAGAAGCAAGGCACTGTGCGCAACTCAGGGTCCCAGCACCGGGAAACAGAGCTTTGGGTCACTGACTGAAAAGGAAGGTCCCACAGGGTGCACAGGCCCACCCACGCAGGAATTGGTGCCTGAGGGGCCCAGTTTGCTCGCGGAAAACAGCGGAAGGGTCTGAGGTCCTACAGAGAGCAGAGCAAGTGCCATTGTTCCTCCTCGGACCCTGCCCCCACAGACAGAGTCACAACCCAGCGACTGGGGTGCCCCGCCCTGGTGAACTCCTAAGGCTCCGCCCCTCACTACAGGAGCTCTACAAGACCAAAAAACAAACAAACAAACAAAGAAACAAACAAAAAAAGCCCCCCCCCAAAAACAGCAAAAAGATGGCTCAAACAGAAGAATTGAAAGCCTCAGAACCCATCCTTGTAAGCGACCAAGAGATAGCCAACCTATCAGATGCACAGTTCAAAACACTGGTGATTAGGATGCTCACAAAATTGGTTGATTTTGGTCAAAATTAGATGAAAAAATGAAAGCTACAATAAGTGAAGTGAAGAAAAATGCACAGGGAACCAATAGTGATGGAAAGAAAGATGGGTCTCACATCAATGGAGTGGACCAGAAGGAAGAAAAAAACAACCAAACAGAAAAGAATGAAGAAACAAGAACTCAAAAAAATGAGGAGAGGCTTAGAAACCTCCAGGACATCTCTAAACGTTCCAACATCCAAATTATAGGGGTACCAGAAGGAGAAGAGGAAGAGCAACAAGGGGAAAACTTAATTGAACAAATAATAAAGGAGAACTT
>JAPYXV010001068.1:0-14487 GCA_028533065.1 Trachops cirrhosus | reverse complement strand
TGGTGCTGCAGAGCGGCCACCTGAACCTGTGCTTTCCCACTGGGTGGAAAGCTGACCGTATCATTAGTGACTGGGGCCTTTTGACAACAGATCGCAGCTATCGAATCACCGGCCAAAATGAGAGAAGTAGGGAGGCAAAGAATAAACATCGGGGGCTGTGGCAGGAGAAAAGGGGAATGAGGTGCCCTCCCCTTACCCTAGTTTTACCGTTTGACCACCTTCCGAGTTTCTTAGACGGCCCCCCATGCGTATCTTCCCCTAGCGTCATGTCTTTCCCACCTGCCTGACACACTTTACCTGACAGTCCTGTGGCCAGAAGATCAGGAGGAAGAGGAAGACGAGGCCGCCCAGGAGGAGCAACGGGATGGTCATGGCTGCTCGTCGGCCTCTTCTGCGCCTCAGGCACCGGGTGGGCAGGGGCCGCTAGCCACCGCAGCTCTGGTGGTCCCAGCCAGCGGCCTGCGTGCTGAGCTTCGGGACTGCCTGATGCCACTGGGGGAGCCTGGGCGCCCTGCGTCACACACTGGAGGGCAGGTGACCTCACAGTGGAGCAGAACGTGCGGCCAGCCCCACGCCACAGCCTGAGGCTGCGAACTCCCGTCTCCAGGAGACCAGGCGGCAGTGGTTCCAGAGGAGAGCCAGGGCGGGGCTGCCGAACCCAGGCTTCCCAGGGAGCCGGATGGTGGTGGAAGCCCCGACTCAGACTGGGCTGGTTATATGCAGCATTTAAAACATGCTCTTTCGTCCGCTCTTTCTTCTTTTTAAACGCATGTTTGCCTCTGCTGCAACTATTCCATTATTCATTTCAAACACAAGTTCAACATGAAGATACAAACACACCGTAAAAAGTAGTTACATAAGACTTGCCCAGAAACCTCTTGACGCTCTGGTTCCCACCTTAGGCCTCACTCCAACCCTATGGCGCTGAGATCATTATGCACATCCGTGTCACTGCACAGTGTGCACAGTGATTCAAGGGACCTTTCCCCATGTCATTCCCACAGTATTTTCAACTACAGGTGTTTCCAGTATTGTGTCTCATTTTGGAAATGCAGAAACAGATTGAGGTGTCAAGTAAAGTCCTTTGAAACTAGAAGCAAAGACAGGACCTCGCATCCACAGGGTGCAGTCCAGAGATCAAGCCCGCCCCCCGTCCCGTCTCTCCCCTTCACTGCCAGCCTGGCACCCTCTCCGCCACTGCTGACTCGGGAGCACCGAGGGTGTCATACTTTCCACAGGGGGAATCCAGCACTACAGTTGGAAGAAAATTGATAAAAACTAACAGATACAAGAAACACTGTACTAGACAAGTTACAAATTTCCAAGAAACTTAAATAAATGTACAAAGTGACACCGAAGCAAAAAAAAAAAAAAGAAAGAAAGAAAGAAAAGCCAGGGTAATTTCAAGATGAGTGTCAAACTGCAGCTCCCTAACTGCTGGGGGAATAACTCGCATTTTCACATAGACATGATGGAGAGGAATGGCATGTGCAAGCTTTCCAAATCAAACTTACTTCCCAATGATGAGTTCAAAGCTTAGAGGTTTATTTATTCACTAGCTATGTACTATACTCCCAAGTAAAGGGTGGGCACTGTGATGTAGTTCTTTGATTGTCCATCTTTAGGTTTGCCCAGCTTTTACGTGTGGTAAGGATGGACTAGCAACTTCCAAGCTTGTTACAGGGTGGGCTGGAAACCAGAAGTCTCAAAGTTTTTGCATCCGTATTCATAAAGATATTGGTCTGTATTTTTCTTTTCCTTCTTTTTCTCTTTTGCAGTGCCTTTGGCAGACTTTGGTATCGGGGGAATGCTGGCTTCAGAGAAGGTATGAGGAAGCTTTCCATCCTCTCCAGTCTTTGGAAGAGCTTGAGGACTGATGTTAATCACTCTTCCGATATTTGGTAAAATTCACCAGTGTTGCCGTCTGGCCCAGGACTTTCCTTGGTTGGAAAGTTTTGATTACTGAGTAAATCTCCTTGCTACTGATAGCTATATTCATATTTTCTACTTCACCATGATTCCGTTTTTGTACGTTGTGTGTTTCTAGGAATTTTTTTTATTTCATCTAGGTTATCCAATTGTTGGGGCATGATTGTTCATAGTGCTTTCTTATGATCTAGTTTGTTTCTGTAAAATCAATATTAATGTCCACCATTTCTTTTGAGTTTTGTTATTTGTGTCTTTTCTATTTTTCTTCATCCAACTCTTTATTGTTTTGTTCTCCTCTATTTCCTTGATTTCTGCTCTAATATTTATTATTCCCATCTTTCTGCTAACATTGGGTTTACTTTGTTCTCTTTCTAGCTCTGTGTTCAGAGACTGTGTTTGGGTGGCTGGGGAGCACAGACCTCTGCGCTGTGCTGTCCAGGCGCTGTCCACAGCTGGGCCTCGCGTGTGCACCTGCACATTCCTGCAGCTCCTCAGAGTCTTGTGGACAGTGACTGAGGAGACAAACCACGCAGGAAACATCTAGCAAAAAGAAAAAAATACATAATATGAAATGTGTGGTGGTGTATGAAAAAAACTAGACAGTTCTTCGCTTCTTAGGTTCTAGTTTTCTCTGTAAGAATCAAGGTCTCATGGTTTGGTTGGTTCTTTGGTAAAGGTGGATGGTTGCATTTGGACTAGGGACAATAATAGTCCCAGAGAGAAATGAGCATATGGGAGATAATGAATATAATTTATGTTTTTGTTTATAAGAAGAATTTTATACTTTTCTTAAGATAACTTCAACATGGCTTATACATTGTTTCATTTAATATTGATAAAGTTAATTATCTTTTGAAAATAAGATGGAAACAGCATTATTACATACCTTGTACATTTACATATATGTCTGAACACACACATATAAAGTGATGTTAAGGTTAGAAATAAAGGTGGCTTATGAATTCTTTACTGGAAATCATCACATGAATGGTGTGCCAAAAATGAAATCAGGATTTGAGATTGCTTTCTGCTCAAAGACCAACTTATTCTGTACACAGAATACAGGCACTTTTTCTTCTTGAAATATTTTGTTAACTCTCTGTACTTCTAGCATATATTAAATTACCTTTTACAAAGTTTCTTATTGTTGGCCCTTGCTGCTGTGGTTCAGTGGATTGAGTGCCCGTCCGTGAACTAAAGGGTCACCGGTTCAATTCCCAGTCAGGGCACATGGCTGGGTTGCAGGCCAGGTCCCCAGGAGGGGTCACGTGAGAGGAAACCACACATTGATGTTTCTCTCCTTCTCTTTCTCCCTCCCTTCCCTTCTGTCTAAAAATAAATCAATAAAATCAGTTTTTAAGTTTCCTACTTTTGGAAAAAAGTGAAGATTCTAACAATCATTGTTGCTCATCACTATGTTTTCAAAGCATTAGTCTTAAATATTTTAAGATCTGTACATATTGGTCATTGGCAAAAGTATGCTCATTCAACTACAGAATGCTATTTCAATGATCTATGCTGCAGTTTTATTTAAAGTAATGGCATTTTTCTTTTTTAAGTATATTTTATTGATTATGCTATTACAGTTGCCCCACATTTTTTCTCCCCTTTATCTCCTTCCGCCCTGCACTGCCCTCCCTCCAGCATCTCCCCCCTTAGTTCATGTCCATGGGTCATACATAAAAGTTTTTTGGCTTCTCCATTTCCTATACTATTCTTAACCTCCCCCTGTCTGTTTTGTACCAATGGTCTTTTTCTATATTTTTTAATACTTCCCTCCCCTCTTAAGAATTTTATTTACTGTGTTAACATACACAACAATCCACTCTGCCTCCTCCCAAAACCCTGGTTTGTGCTCTGAAAGGATGTTTCTTACAAACCTCTAATCTTTGTGGACAGCCGTAGATGCAAATAAAAATTTGCATTTGCCTGGTAGTGCCTTTTCTTGTTTATACACGCAGGAGAAGTATAACCTTGCATAACAGACAAAAGGTAACGGCATCTCCTAGGTCTTTCCCTGTTGTAAAGACTGTGCCTTCTGTGTGTCCCCAACAATGCGAGCTCGGCCTCAAGACACTGTGCAGCACGTAGGCTTTCACAGGTCCCTCTGCCTTTATGAATCAATGTAGTCGACGCAGAGCTCACCCTTCTCATTATTGGTTAATTATTACTACGACTATCAGAAAATCCGTGAGATGTGAAATATTGATTTTTTGATTCTTATGAAATGTGGAAGATTATTGTGTTTTAAATGTTATTAATTTCCAAATTATCTCAGAGAAGATATATCTGATATTATGGACCGTGGTGGCACGTATTTGACACTGGCGGGTCATCGGCATTGATAGAGATCCAGGATACCTATGCAATTTCAGGAGTGGGCAACTTCCACTCAGAGCAAGGGGAAACGTTAAAGACATTAGGAAAGAACACATCAAGTTAGTGTGCCTTAGTAGGATGGTTGAGAGATGAGAGGTTATGGATGTGTGTCAAAGAAAGAGAAGGAGCACTGAAATTGTGCGGAAGGAAAGAAAGACGGAAAACAAGCAGAACTGGTGCCTCTCAGCTAATTGCTGTGGACAAACTCAACTCTGTGGTTCCGTAGGCTGCCTTTGCTTTGTAAAGCTACACTGTCCAGACAGAAACTACAGAGGACTACCTTATTGTTGGGGTGCGATGGGTAAACGATACATTCAACTGGATTTCCCACCAGAATCACGCCCACATGCTTACAGAATGTGCTTTTGGAGCCCTTGGACAGGTCTCTTGTGGCCCTATTCTTGCACAGGAAAAGATGAACCCCCTCATGCCAAACTGAAATTCCCGGGGTTGAGTTTGTGAAAGCTTTTGTTTATTCCACACTTTAGACATAAGGCTTAAAATACTTCTCCTTCCTGAGACCTTAATTTATAATATGGTACACATGACATCAATCTTTCTAATAATGTTTTTAAATATCCGGATTACATTAGTTATCTGAGGGGGTTTTTGCTGGTAGAAGTTGATGAAATGAGAAAATGAATGTAATGGAGTGTGTGACGGTAGGGAGTAGACAGAGTCAAGAATGAAGGTATAATGAGGACATCAGGTGTAAATTTTATCAGTTCTCCAGAACTTTTCTCAGTACTTACAACGCAACAATACTGAGTTTGAAAATACCAGATTCTTCAGTTATTTGCTTATCATTATAAAATATTTGTGGGCCACATGGTCAATGTTTGAACACATGAGATTTTTACATTATCGTTGGACCGCTGTTGTGCTTTTTATGGTGGCAGGAGTCAGATAAATGTATTTTGTGACATGGTCAGTTTATTTATGAAAACGATTTGCTGTGTCTAGTAACCTGCATAGCAATTCAATGTCCTTACATTTGCTTATCATTTCTACTCTTTTCAAAGCATCTACATTTCCATGTTTTTATTTAATTCTCCCAACAATACTGTGTAGTAGGTGGAACAGGTGGAATTCCCATTTGATAGTGGAGGAAGCTGGAGTAATTTAATAGCTTTGCTTAAGATCTCCGAATTAGTTAATTAACTAGGAACCTGGTTTCCTGATTCCAGCTCTTCTCATCATGCAAGCTACATGTTCATCTTCAAATAGAGAAGAATTGTAATTTACATATTCTCTGGTGTTAATTTCCCCTTCTTGTGTTGAAAAGCTAAATAAATTGAGATATCCTGGTAGCACTTTGCACACACAGTAAGTGTTTCAGTGTGTCTGCCATCAGGCACATAGACAGTTAACGCGTCATCTCTCTAGTTGTGAAGCCGATGGAGGTTTTATCAAAGGATGTTAAGATTTTGTTTCTGTGGTTTAAGTATTTGCTCCTCCAGTTGCAGTGCACAGATGCCCTGATTTCTCTGGGGTATGCTATCATGTTTAGACACAGCTATGACAATGTCACACATCTCAAGCTCAAAGTGTAGTAGCTTCTGGTGTCTGAAAGCGGTGGACCCATGTCCATTTGATTTTGAAGGGAAAAATTATGAATGTAGAATGAAAACCTTAGCGTCCTCAAAATAATTGTTGCACATAAAAAGAAACCCTGTCTTCAACCTGAATCAACAAGGAAACTCCTTAACAAACGAGTAAACATAACCGCAGATATAAGGTAAATGGTAATTGATATTATAATGGGAAAGATGTCCCATATGATCATCTAAGTCATATTTTTCCTTTTATAATTCTAAAATTTACCCTAATGCGTATACAATATATCTTTAACACACTCAATAAAAATCCAGCGCAAGTATATTTGAAGAATGCTGTAAAGGTTGTACAAATAGTTGTTATAAAGTAATTTATAACATCACAATATTTGATGGTATCATTTCCCTCTTCTGTACTTTACACTTTTACAGGTTCGTGAAATAGGTAGGAAGTTTGGTCGGTAGAGCAACCCCCACTCATACTCTACTTGAGATTTAATAGCGTAATATTTCTTCTGTTTCAATTAGGTCTAAAATAAGCTGTAGCTGAGACTCAAAATAACACTTACACAAAGAAAAAGTTGATTAAGAAACAAGTAGATTGGGTAGGTGAGATTCATAAAGGAACTGGAAACCCACATTTTTTACACTCTGTTGCTCTGTCACCTTCAACATATATCTTCCACCTCATGGTCCAAGAGGGTTGCCTAAACTGCCCTTAGTCACCAGGCTGGCGGGAACGGTGAAGAAGAAGGCACCTCCTCTCTTTTAAGGACATTTCCCAAAAGTTGCATATGATACATGGTCAAATTTACCTGCAGGGGATGCTAAGAAATATAGCACTTACTGAGGGCACCAATATGCCCAAACGAAATTTATGGTTATGCTACTGGGAAGAAGAGGAGGAAGAGTTATTGAAGGATGTCTATCAATCTGTGTAAGACCTTCTAGAGAAGGAGATTTAGATTTTTGTCTCAACAGGCCAACATAGGCTTGCACTCAAAACCCACAAGCGAACTCCATAATTTATGAGGACTTGGCTCATATTTGAAGATTAGAGAAAATTCCGGGAGTCGGGGCAGCCGTCTGGCTTGCTCAGAATAGCACCCATCTACCTGTTTCACCTTGCCTGAATTTAGCTCGTCTAAAAACACTTCTGCCCTTTCTATTGTTGTCCTCCCAGAATGAGGCCAGACTGGATCACACCTACTCAAGGCCATGAAACTAGAACTTCCGCATTAACCATTTATATTTTGATCTTTTTCCTTTTACCTTACATAATTTTATGTTGACTACTATAGAAACATAAGAACACAAAACATTTATGTTATAAAATTAAATTAGGACATATTTTAAAGAACCCCAATTTAAACTGATATAAAAAAGAGCTGAAAACGTATGTGGAATATTTTCTTTAGGATCGTGCACTCTCTAGTCACACATTTCATCCACAGAAGGCATTGCAGGTTTAATGTATTTGTTTTTGTTACTCTACTTTTCAATACAGCTTCCTTTAACGTGGAATTGCACCATGTTGTCTGCGGTTAAATAATTAAGTGGCCTGTTGTATTTGTGAAACGTACCACAGAGTGTTGATCTATGAGACCATAATCCACAAATCACTGCATATAAACTACCATAGTATTTTGCTGAGATCATGCTATTTAAAAATTTACCATAGTTAAAATTACTAGACTATCGTTCCTTTGTTTTAAAAGAGAAGGGACACAGATTATGTATGTGATGATGAACCCTAATCTGAGATAGGCTTTTGCTCCTCTACCCCCACATCACCCCTGATGTTGTGATACAGGCAAAATAAAACAAGTATAATCTGAGTGATGATGCTGAAAACTGGTACTTTATTTTCAATGACATTGTTTTAATTGAAGAGAAATTTAGAGCTTGTTTAACTGACCTTTGGGTCTGTAATATGTTCTGGAAAGAATTAAGGGACTTGGAAGAGAAATTGCTTTCAGCTTTCTCACCGAGAGAATGAGCTGCATGTTCATCTCAGACTGAGACTTTAACAACCCATTATGTGTATCTCTGAACCTCTGAAATGTCAACTGGAAAATTTTCCTAAAACATAATTTGCAGCCATTTTATAACTTGTAAAATAGAAAGTGTTGGGGAATTTTGATAGTTGCTATTAATGTCATTAGGAAACTTAAGTACAATACATGGTTTTCCTAGTAACATCTATACTTGAATTCTGTAAAGCAAACCAGGTTTTTTCCAGAGTGTGTGTGATACGCTAGAAGAGATTTATAGTACAAAGCGTGGGACAAATCAGAAAAGAAAACCCTTCCAAACAATACTACAAAGAGTGTAGGGAGACTATTCACTACTTTACATGTAGTCAACGAATTTTTACTGAAGACCTACCCTGTGCCAGACACTGTTCTAGAAAGTAGGGATTCAATAGGGAACAAAACAGACAAAAACCTTCCTTGTAGCTGATAGTCTATTTGGAAACTATATTTAAATCCCAGACTGATCATTTATGAGTTTTTTTCAGATTTTCATGGAATATGCAATTAGCCATTAATTTAAAAAATCAGATCATGGAGAAAGAGGGAGGAGTCTAAAGCAATGTTTGAAGCTGACATAACCCTGACATATCTTGCCAAATATAGCACAGAAAATTTAAAAAATGATTTTCTTAAAATGAAAAAGTCTAACATAAAGCACTAAGCAAATAAGATATGAACAATATTAAAAAGAAAATATCACCAAATATAATGTATTCCAGAATGTCAGGATGACAACATTAAGAAATCTCTTAGTATATCATATCCATCGATCAGCAGGAAACTAAACTACAAAAAAGACATGCTAAATTTCAGCACTCATTCCTGGATTAACAAAATGAAGCATTAACTTTTTAAAACCCTAGTCATGAAAAATGGGTCCTTAATGTCATGCTATTCAGATGAACACAGTAACCCACACGATCTGCAAGAGTGACACACTGGAGACATTATCATCGGAAGCAGGAACAGGACGAGCATGCTTCAGCACACATTGTTTCATAATGGCATTGAAATTCCAGTGAATGCAATGAGAAGTACCTGCTGAGAAAATCTAAACGATTCTACATTAAAAAATCTTAGAACTAATGAGAAAGTTTGATAAAGTGCCTGGGTATGCAGCAAATGATCAGGCTAAAGAGCTTTCTTACATGTACACTGATAGTGACTAGTTGGACAATATAGTAGGAAAACAAGACCGTTTCAAATGGCCACATAATATACAAAACATCCAGAAACAAACAATGAAAAACTGGCTGAAGAAAGTTTACTGGAAAGACACAAGATTTATGTAAATGTAGAAGAATAACATGTTCCTGGACAGAAAGATTAAACACTATAAACATGCCAAGTTTTCCAAAATTCAGATGTAAGTTTATTGTAATTCAGATGAAAATCCCAACAGAATTTTTGAAACTTGAGAAAATGATTTGAACATTCATCTGGAAGTTCTAAAACACTAAAGAGCCAAGAAATTTTTGCAGAACAGAAAATAGAGGACACTTTCTTATACAAAAATGTATCAAAGAAACACTTTCAAAAACACCGTGATGTTAGAACAGGAATATGTAGACATGGGAAGAGACTGGAAAATTCAGAACAAAGAAGAATATTCTTTTTAATTTTTTCAATTACAGTTACATCCAATATTATTTTGATTTCATTTCAGGTGTACGGCACAGTGGTTAGTCCTATACTTTACCAAGTGTTCTTTGTCCCTGGAAGAGTACTGAAGTGAAGAAAGCTTTCCTCCTTTTATGTCCCTTTTGCCTCCCCTTTTATAATATACTTGTCGAATATTTCTTCTACATACATTTAGAACCACATCAGAGGGTATACCTTTTTCAAACCAGCAAATATAATTTAGAAAACTCAGGAGCAGAAAAAGCCTGAGGCATTGACCCACATTTTTGCCGGCCACATCCTTCCTCATGTTCCAAGGTTCTTTCTTCATCATTTCCTTTTGTTTAGAGACTGTCTTTTTTTCTTTTTTTAATTTTATTTTAATTGTTGTTCAAGTACAGTTTCTATCTTTTACTCCCATCCCATTCTTTTAAAGTATGTCTGCGCTGGCAACTAAGTCTCTTAGTTTTTCTTTCATCTGGAATGTCTTCATTTTTTCTTCATTCCTGAACGTATTTTTTGCTGACTATACATTTATACAGTTGCCAATTCTTTCCTTTCAGGTAATTCTAACATCTGTATCATCTCAACCCTGGCATCTTCTGATTGCATTTTCTCATTCTGTGTGAGAACATCCTGGTTCCTAGAGCAACGAGTGATTTTCTACTGAAAATGGAAATTTTCTTATTATATTATGAGACTCTGGATCTTCTTTCTTTTTTTTATTATTTATTTATTTATTTATTTTTAGATTATTCAGTACAGTTTCTATCTTTTATTCCCATTCCAGCCCACCCAGCCATCCCTCCCCACCTCCCTTCCATTTCCAAGCCCCGTAGTTTTGTCCACGTGTCCTCTATATTTGTTGGATCTTCTTGAAGGCTTCAGGTTTTTGCTTTCTCTTCTCTCTTGCTCTGGCAGAGGAAGAAACGGTGCTGCCTCATTATTGTCAGGTGACACAGAAGTGAAGTTTCCCAACTTGGCTTCCACCGATGCGTGCCAGTGGGAGGGGGTGGCGCTCACTTCTGCCAGTAGGAGCCCACTCTCAGCTCCCCACACAGCCTCCTTGACACCGTTGTGGCGGTGACTCCATTACCTTTACATAAGGGAAAAAGCCCTGAGTCTCCAGTGGACCTCCTCTGGCACAGCCTCAGCAGGGAGGGAGCACAGTAGCTCAGGAATGGTGGGTGGGGAGTAAGCTCAGGTTCCTCTGTGCTGTTCACTGGCACAATGGAAGTGGGATTTGTTACCAAAGAGCGGAGATGAAAGTCTCTACCTTCGATTTGGCTTTCTCTGAAGTACCTAATCCAGGCTATTAGATAGCCTTGTGACAGCTTTGTGAAATTGGATGTCTAGGTTCCCCATTTAGCCTTTGCTGTCATGGGTGAAGTTCAGGCCACAGTATTGGGTTTTAGGTTTGCTTTTTTGTCTTTTGGTGGTGTCTGAGTGTATTAGAATCATTATTGTCTAGAAGTTTGTCTTATTAAGTGCCCCTTTTCCTGGTCCTTTGGCAAGAGAGAGAACAAGTTTGTTGACTTTTTTATTTTTTTTTTGCGTGCTCTCACTGGTATTCATGGGATGGAGAGATCTATGTCTGGGAATTCCCCAATATATCATTCCTTGCTGCGAACAGTGCCCAGTTGATTTGTTTTCTTCTCCATTTTCCAGAGGAAAGTATGTTTGTATGTTTGTTTTTTATATACTTGCATTTTCTATCCTCAAGGCTTAGAATGCTTGTTAGATATGTCATTCACACTTCTGTATCTTTTAATATGTGTATGTAAATTCTGAATCCATTTAGTTTTGAAGTTCAGTGACTCTTTCTCTTTTTATTTCTAGTTTTATTTGTCTATTGCAAATATTTTCTTCATTTTTCCCTATGTAACTTCTATCCCTTTAATGCCCTTAATCACTTTAAATATATTTATCTTTAGGATTTATTTGATATTGCTCCTTTATCTCTGGATTAGTTTCTTGTATCTGCAGAATTTCTTATAGCTGGCATTCAAAAGAAACCTTGCAGTCAAGAAGGGGCTGGAAAGAAGTATCTGAAGTCATGAAAGGCAAGCACCTACATCCAGGATTACTCTATCCAGCAAAGCTTTCATTTAGAATGGAAGGGCAGATCAAGTGTTTCCCTCATAAGGTCAAGTTAAAGGAGGTCATCATCACCAAGCCCTTATTTTATGAAATGTTAAAAAGGACTTATCTAAGAAATTGAAAAAGATAAAAAACTCTAAACAGTAAAATGACAACAAACTCACAGCTATCAACAAATGAGCCTAAAAAAAAAAAAACAATGAAAACAAAAAGTATCCAAACAACTAGAACAGGAACAGAATCAGAGAAATAGACATCCCATGGAGGGTTTTCAGTGGGGTGGGGAAATGGAGGAATAGGGTGAGTAAGGTACAGGGAAGAAGAAGCATAATTGGTAGGCATAAAACAGACAGGGAGAAGTCAAAAATGGTACAGGAAACAGAAAATTCAAAGAACGTATAAGTACAACTCATAGACATGAACTAAGGGGGAGAATGCTGGAGGGATGGAGGTGCAGGGTGGAGCGGGGATAAAGGTGGAAAAATTGGGAAAACTGTAATAGCGTAATCAATAAAATATACTTAAGAAAGGAATAGGTGGCATACTTGTGTGACTTGCAGTTTGTTATTGTCTGAGTGTGTGCCTCCACAGAGGCATGTTTCTTATTGAGGCAGTATTTCGTTCCCTGTGGAAGTCCCTGGCACCCTGGTTGTTGAAGATATCTATAAAAATAAGTTTTGCATTTGTTTGATAGGGGTACCAGAGATTTCAAGTATTAGGAAGCAGGTTTTAATATTAATTTTTACCTTGCCTTCCTGAACCACATATGTAGTATAAATTCAGACACTATAGGGACATGTGTCACAAGTGTAAGACTTCTTTTTCTCATAATGTATAAACCCTGCTTGTTTGCTTTTCACCCAAAGATCAAGGGAGATTTATGTTTCTTTGAAGCTTCCATGTTCATTGGGTAAGATATGTTTTTCTAGCCTTCGTGTGGACTCAAACAGTAATAGTTTTTCTCCCACCTTCTAAATCCCTCTGGCTGGGCTACTCATCAAATTAGTAGGAAAAAAAATTTTAATGCCTGTACATGGGGAATTCACATCAGCATGAAAATTCCGAAGACTGTGTGGCAACATTGGGTAGAGTTTAAGAAGTCATTGTTGTCATGTATTTCAGAGAGCAGTGATTCCATGCAACATCCTCAAAATGCGTTGGGTGAGCTTTTCTACTTGCTTTCATGATCATTACACTTGGCGATGTGTGAGTTTTCCCAATGCCTCAGAAAAAAGAGCCCCCCTTTTTTAAGGTAGTATGACTTTATTGAAATGTTTTAGTATAGTCTTAAAAGATCTGAAAATATTATATTCAAACAATACAAGCACTGCAAATGGTACATTTCTCTGTCTAGTTGACATCTAACAAAAGACAGTTACCCTATGAATATCTGTCAGTTGATTAATATAAGTTGGAAGCTGAGCGATTTTGGTGTGTTCACATTTCTCTGGCTCCCCTTTTTGGTACATACACACCAAGTCGGCCTCCATCTGGCAGAGCTAGACAGGACCGACACGTTCGGTGGTTTCATGGAAAAGTTTCCATACTAGCAAGAGGAAAAGCGTGAGTTCTGGGAGTTCTGGGATAAAGCTGCCCAGAGGCCACCTTCCTCATCTTTACTGAATGGAAACCAAATAGTTCAGGCCCACACTGCCACGGGGTATGGCTAAGTCTAGTCTAATTAGTTAATCAAGGTATTAGAAGTGCTTTCAAAAACACACGTAGTACTAAATAATGTAAGAAACAATCAGGTCCTAATTCAGAGGATTACAATAGATTTTCTATCATTTTTCCCTTTGGATAATTATTTTAAAGTTAACTCCCTATTTTGCTAGAAATTATAAATGTTAGATGAAATGATTACCTTTAAAGCAACTGGTTTTAGTCATGTCATGTCAACAGGTTACACTTGTGTGCCAAGCTATCTACTTATGCATATTCATAACTACATTTTCATTTCTCTATGTATAGAAATTCCAAGAAATACAGATATCACTCCTCCAAAAAATTAAAATTACATAGCATGTAAATAAACTGAAAGAGCCCTTTCTGAATCAGTCTCCAACAGGTGAGTGTACAGATACAGGCTCATCTACAAAATGCCATAGATCACCCTTACTGCTTTTGAGGATCGAATATTTATTCTAGTATATGGCATGTTTGACTACAGTGATATTACTATTTTTTTAAATGAACAAATGTCACAGAACTTGTGTATCTTTGGTTTTGAGGGAAAGCAGACTTTGACCACCCCAACAATATGCTCTTTGGGATACTGATCATGTTAAGTGGCTTATCAAGGAACAGAAGACTCAGAAAGAAACTTTGAACTTCCCCTTTTACCTGCTTGAAGGAATTCAGGTACAAAAACCTACTTAAAGGAAGCTTCGCATTACCTTAACATGTATGGGCTAAGTGAGGCAGACCAGGAGGAATCTGGCAATGTCTGTTTGTTAGGCTCCCCTCTGTGTCCCATTGTTTCTGGTTGGCCCACCAAGAAATTGTTTATCACATGATTTCTCCCGTTCATCTACTTGTGAATTGCCTATTTTCTTTTTTAAAAATAAATTGTATTGATTATGCTGTTACACTCTTCCCGTTTTTTGACTCCTTTATTCTCCTCCACCCTACATGCTCCCTCCCACCAGCATTCCCGCCCCCCTTAGTGCACATCTATAGGTCATACGTATAAGTTTCTTGGCTTCTCCATTTCCTATACTATTCTTTACCTCCCCCTGTCTAATTTCTACCTGCCATTTATGCTTCGCATTTCCTGAACCTTTTCCTCCATTCTCCCCTCTCCCCCTCCCCACTGATAATCCTCCATGTGATCTCCATTTCTGTGATTCTGTTCCTGTTCTAGTTGT
>JAPYXV010001067.1:0-14487 GCA_028533065.1 Trachops cirrhosus | reverse complement strand
TGATGTGCCTTGGTGTGTTCCTCCTTGGGTCCAACTTCTTTGGGACTCTGAGCTTTCTGAACTTCCTGGAATTCTATTTCCTTTGCCAGATTGGGGAAGTTCTCCTTTATTATTTGTTCAAATAACTTTTCCACTTGTTGTTCTTCCTCTTCTACTTCTGGTACCCCTATAACTCGGATGTTGGAATGTTTCAAGATGTCCAGGAGGCTCCTAAGCCTCTCCTCATTGTTTTGAATTCTTGTTTCTTCATTCTTTTCTGATTGGATGTTTCTTTCTTTGTTCTGGTCCACACCGTTAATTTGAGTCCCAGTTTCCTTTCCATCACTATTGTTTCCCTGCACATTTTCCTTTATTTCACTTAGTGTAGCCTTCATTTTTTCATCTAATTTGCAACCAAATTCAACCAAATCTGTGAGTATCCTGATCACCAGTGTTTTGAACTGTGCATCTGATAGTTGGCTATCTCTTCGTTGCTTAGTTGTATTTTTTCTGGAGCTTTGATCTGTTCTTTTGTTTGGGCCATTTTTTTTTTTTGTCTTGACGCACCGTTACATACTGAGGGGCAGAGCCTTAGGTATTCACCCAGGTGGGGCAACCCACATTGCTGCCTTGTGGTGCTGTATTGTGGGGAAGGGGTCTGAGAGGGAACAGTGGTGCTTGCTCAGCTCTCTGCCGGATTTCAGTTACTCCCCCCGCTTCCCACAAGCAAATTGGGCCCTTCTGGTGCTGATTCCCGGGTGGGTGCATTTGTGTACGTTCTAGAACCCTGTGGGTCCCTCCAAAGAAGTCTCCTCAGATGCTGGGAGTTTCTCCCACTGCCTCAACCCCCACAGGTGTTTTCAGTCACTGATTTGAGGCTTTATTTCCTTGTGTTGGGGCCCTGCATTGCACAGTCCCTGAAGCTCCCCAGTTGTTCCTCCCGGTTTATCTGTGTGCGAATGTGGGACCACCCAGTCTGGAATCTGCCACCTCGCCGGCCACTTGCAGCCTTGCACACCCTGCTCCACAATCTGCCACCTCACTGGGTCCGCCAGCCGCTGCCTTGTCGAGAGTCCCCTCCGCCCTGCTGCCCGTCTCCACCCCTTGTACTGTTCTGGATGAATGTGTCTTCTTTAACTCCTTGGTTGTCGGACTTCCATACAGTTTGATTTTCTGTCAGTTCTGGTTGTTTTTTGTTTTTAAATTGTTGCCCTTCTTCTAGTTGTGTGAGGAGACACGGTGTGTCTACCTACACCTCCATCTTGGCCAGAAGTCCTGTTTCCTTCTGAATATGACTGTGATTATGTGCATGTTGGGCTTTTTGATAACTTTCTGAGGCTTTGTTCATTTATTTTTTTGATCCATTTTTTTAGATTATATAATTTCTAGTGATGTAGCTTCAAGTTCACTGACTCTTTCCTGTAATCTGCCTTCTGCCATTAAGCCTATCCAGTAAATTTATTTCGGATATTGTATTTTCCAATTCTGGGATTTCCAGTTGGTTCTTTTTATATTTTCTATATCTCTGGTGAGAGTTCTTTCCATTGATTATAAGTATAGTTTCCTTTACCTAATTGAGCATAGTTATAATAGCTGCTTTAACGTCCTGGTAATTTTACTGTCTGGGTCAACTCAGTGTTGGCATCTGTTGATTTGCTTTTGAGTCTAGGCCACATTTTTTTGTTTTATCATATATCAAATAACTTTGGGTTTTATCCTGGGCATTAGGAATGTTATGTTGTGGAGACTCTGGATTCTATTTTATGCCTCTGAAGTGTGTTGATTTGATTTTAGCAGGCAGTTAACTTGGTTAGATTCAAATTGCTACCTGTGATGGGTAGCAGCTCAAATCCCAGTTTCTTTTAGCCTTAAGCCAGGGGTGTCAAGCTCATTTTCCCTGGGGGCCACATCAGCCTTACGGTTGTCTTCAAAGGGCCGAGTGTACTTTCAACTCCTTAACTGTTACGGAATAGTTACATCTGTACAGTCCTAAAATTATTTCGGCCCTTTGAAGGCTGATGTGTGGCCCCTGGTGAAAATGAGTTTGACATCCCTGCAAGCAGAATGGTTACTTCTGCCTCTTGAATGTGTGGTTCAGGACTTGGGTAAAGTTTACACAGAAGTTGGGACTCCCCTTCTCTAGCTCTCTCCTCTCTGGCAGCTGTTATTGTCCTGGGCTCTGTCCTCTGGTTGTTCAGGCTGGAAAGATGGCATATTTTCTTTTGAAGCATTAGCCACCCTGCAACTGTGAGGATTAAGGCAGAAAAATGGGCAATTCGCCTTATGTTAGTTACCCTTCCTACAAGTTTTAATTCTCCTTCAAAATCTGCTTGCTTTTGTTAATTCTGGACCCCTTGTATTTTAACCAGGGTTTAGAGTTTCTCCTTATGGGAGAGTCCCAAAGGTTCATCATCACTTCCATCCGGATTGCCATGTCAACTACTGCCAGGAAAAGCTTTCACTTGCCATTTGATTTAATGAGCACTGTTTTGCTAAAGCTGAAGTTTGAAGTGAGTGATAGAAGGTGAATAAATACAGTAAGAAATACAGATAAATAAATTCTTCTGTGTAGTCATTCAGAGTGAAAATTGAACCTAAGATTACCAACCTGTTTATATAAAATCAGATATTTTCATTATTGAAGTATTTTATGCATGGTTTATGGTCAAAGTGATACATTAAATATTACAAAGAAAGATGCTTACTGTGTGATTCTTTATATTTTGATTTTCTTATTTGGAGGGACTAACTTAGTGTACTGGCTTACACACTATTAGACTTGTTGAGATTTTCCAGTGTCTCAGTAGCACCATATGAGAGAGGTTTTTTTGTGTGTGTGGTTAATAGGCATTTAGCTATAGTTTTATTAAAAGGATTTATGGCATAAAGCTTGTGTAGAGCATATTTTTTTTTATATTCCACTTTCAAAAGCATTTACCAGAAAGCATTCTTAATTTAAGTAGAGTCAGATTTAGTGAAGAGCCTTTATCAGGCTACTTTAGATTTCTTTAGTGACCTAATAACTGATTGGTTTTATCCCTTATAATTAAACATCTATTTAATTAAAAGTTGCTTTTTTATTAGCTGTATAATTTTAATAGTCTGTCTTTATTAGCTAATACCCAATTCCAAAAGTTATGATAGATTTATAGTATAGTTACAATATAATTTTTGGAGTCCTTTCCCATCATATACTGTACTTTTCTTAACATAGTGTTCATCACATCTAAGTAATTGTGTGTATTTAATATCTGCTTTCTGCAACAGACCTGAAGCTCTCTGAGGGTGGAGGCTTATGTCTCTCTTGTTCTTGTCTGTAGCTTGGATGCCTAGAACAGTGCTTGGCACAGAATAGGCACTCAGTATCTGTTAAATGAATAAATTAATGAATAAATTATGGTTTATTACCTCTAAGCTTCATACATGTCTTGAAATCTGAATGTTCATATATTCCTGGATAATAGATTCATTAGCAACCTGGTTGTTTTAGAATTAACCATTTTTATTACACTTTTGTAGATTGCTAGTCACAGTGGCTATGTGCAGATTGACTGGAAGAAAGTTGAAAAAGGTGTAAACAAAGCAAAAAGACAGATTAAGAAACGAGCAAATAAGGCAGCACCTGAAATCAACAACATAATTGAAGAGGTAAAACAATGTACATTTTTGCCTCCCTTTTAATTTTTTCAATGGGTCTCAATTGGTAGAAAATGTAACTAGGGATTATCTTCTTTTTTAAAAAGTTGGTGTTTTTTGTTATGTCTAGAGTGTTAAATAAAATTTGGGATCAAGCTACCATTTAACTCAATTGTTATTTTTTTTAGTAGTTAACATAGTTTCCTCTGCCCATCTCCCACCTATTTTAATCTACATGTAAAAGTTGATAACATTCTTCCAGAATTTTTTCTCTGCTTTTACAAATGTGTATGTGTGTGGACCAGATGTGGGAAGACTAAAATTGCCTAATTTTTTCTTGAGGTGAAATAGTTTGAAAAAATATATTTTATTAATGTATTTGTTTTATTAATGTTTTTATGGATATTTTGTTTATTTTCTTCTTGCACTTGGTTTAGAATTGAATGTTCCTTTTTCCTTGTTTTTGTTCTATCCTTTTACTTCCCCTAACTTTTTATTTTGAAAAATTTCAAACCAGTTGAAAAATTAAAAGACAAATACAGTGAATACCTAGATACCCTTCATCTATTCACCAAATTGTTTTGCGACATTTTCTTTATCTGTGTGTGTGTGTGTGTGTGTGAGATTTATACTTTTTATTTTTGCCTAATTATTTAAGACATCATGACTTTTCACTCTTAAAGACTTTAGCACATTATCTCCTAAGGGTACAGATATTCTATACAACTGCAGTTACCCTTATTATTCTCTCCAAATTTAACAATACAGTAAGTAGTATTTCCTAATATGCAGTCCATATTAAAATTTTTCTACAAAATATCTTTTATACTTTTTTTTTCTTAAAAATTATGTATTCCATTTGGTTGTCATGTGTATGAAGTCTCCTTTAAGTTTGAACAGTCCCTTCATCTGGGGATTTTTTTTTTCTGTCTTTCATGACACTGACATTTTTGAAGCATCTAGGCAGAATATTCCACAGTTTGGCTTTGTGTAATTGCTTCATGATTTTATTTGGGTTAAATGTATATTTTATCAAGGTAGTATTTTTTTTTGATTCTGTACATTTTTTTCTTACTGGCTAAGTGGATTGTTAATAAACGTCATTATGCATGCTGTGGGAGTTTATTAAATAATCTGTGTTAATAACTTGATGAATAGACCATTCATGCCTGCTCTGTAGGTAGACTTCTTTTTACCTGTGAGATTATTGCTCGACTATAGCTTGGAGCCCTAGAACAGGGCTTGGCACAGAATAGGCACTCAGTATCTGTTAAATTTACTTATAATCTCAGTAGCCAAGAAGCTTACTAGGCCTGGCTGGTGGCTGTAGGCTCCTTCAGTTTGTAATGAACAGCCGTGGTGGCATCTTGTGTGGTGGTTAGGACCTGCTCTAGTAGGTGCACAAGAATTTTTGCTGAGTATAATTGAATTGAGGAAAACCTCTCAAAATATTACTTAGCTCTGGATTCAATATATTTAAGAGAATTTTTAAAATTTGCAACTTTATTTGTTTTTCTTATTGTGGTAAAATATACATAACATAAAGTGGATCATTTTAACTGTTTTTAAATGCACAATTCTCTGGCATTAAGTACATTCACGGTTTTGTGCCACCATATTCATTTCAAGAACTTTTTCATCATCCCAAACAGAAACTAACCATTAAGCAGTACCTCCCACAATTAACCCCTTTCCCAGCCCTTGATAATGTCTGTTCTAGTTTGTCTCAGTGAATTTGACTAGTCAGGTAAGTGGAATCATACATTTGTCCTAGTTTGTCTTTGTTTCACTTAGCATAATGTTTTTGAGGTTCACCCATTTTGTACCATAATTAAGAGTATGTTTGTTTAAACTTTATGTTTTAGGCAACAGAATTTGTCAAACAGAACATTGTGATATCCAGCGGATTTGTGGGAGGCTTTTTGCTAGGCCTTGCATCTTAAGGATATGAGTGTTCTACCACAGCAGAGTCACCTGTGAGAAAAGCAGTGGTGGTGACAAGGCGGTTTCTCAACATTACACGCCATCAGGCTGTCCAAGGCGACAAGAAACAACTAGCTAAACAATATGAAATTCACAACTTAGCATATTGTCATCTGAAGGTTGGCAAATTAGTATCTGCTATAAAACAACCTACATGGTATATGTGCAGTAGTATTCTTGAGCAGAACATGGCTTCCATTTATTTAAATCAGATGTTCTTCATTGTGCTTTATAGTATAGAGCCAATAAATAAAACTTTGTATTATAGCTGCAGCATTAGGGCTGACTTATTTTTTAAAGATGTGTTGGCAATAAACTAAGGAACTGTAATGCTCTTATGTAGAAGGATTTAGAAATAGTACAATTATTAAAGACATTAAACAGATTTAATACCAATTTTTAGGTTGTTTTTTTCCCTGCATTTCTTACTTTGCTTATACAATAACTGTAGTAAACAATTTCAGGATAGGGTGTTCCAAGGAAATATTACATGTTTAAAGCTTTTTTTCTTTCTTTGATATCTGTAGTTGTAAAAATATATCTTGTGTGTAAGCTTATTGTTTTTTTATTTATTTATTTATCCTGGCAGCCTGGCAGAAATAATTATTTTGAGGGTACATATATTTGGTTCATGGCTTTATTTTATTAGCTGAGTGAATGAATGTCTTTTCTCACTTCTAAAAGTTCTAATTATTATTTTGGCCTCTTCACAAAGTGGTAAAAATTACCTTAAAATAATTAGTACAGTATGAATTTACTGTGAAGAACCATGATTTTCTATATAATTAGAACTTATAACTTAAAGAGGATTATCTCCTTGATCTAGGCTGAGATATAAGTATTAAGGCTTTCAAACTTTTGGTAGCATCATGTTGGTTGAACACTAGACCCTTTGACTTGATTCTCAGGGCTGATATCATACTCTCTCTGAGGCTGTTTTGCCCAGAAAAGCTTTCTGTATTGTTTTGTCCATAGAGTTCTAGATTGGAATTGGGAAAAAACATCAAAACAGTATGTGTTAGAGTCTTCGGATCAGAAAGACTGCAGATATTTAGACTATTTCCTTTTGGCAGCAAGTCCTCCACAGTATATTTTGTGTATTGTAAAAATAATGCATTCGATACTTTCGAGATTGAGTACAATCTGTGTGCTTTCATTATCACAAGAATCTTTGAAATTGAATGTGAGATTGATCTTCATGTTCTTTCTTTACTCTCATTAGTGCCTCAGATACAATGCTCAATAAAACTCAGACTTTCTTAATGTGAAGTGATGTTGCTTATAAATACTTGTTTTTTTCTTCTCTGAACTTTCCTCTGCTTATGCTTTGTCAAGTTTTTCATTGCTATGGAATTAAAAGGGTACAATATAGGGTAAAGAAAAATTAGGTTTACAGTTGCGAGAGTATGCAAAACATTTTTTTTGTATTATTATTAGGTATCGTGTTATTTCTATATGAACAATTGTAAACCTACTTTTGCCCCATGTTGTATTCTACATTAGGCAGAACTTTGGCCACACTTCTCTCCACCCCATCTCTGTCATGCTTTCTTCTGATAACAGTGGGGCAGACTACTGTGGGGGAGTTCTAATAGCTGGCTCAATGTGTTCATTTTGGAAATACTTATAGTGTCTGTTTCGTGTATGATACAGTAGGAAAGGAGGGGGCACAAAAATGTTTGCTCTAAAATAGAGACTAAAATATTTCTATATGAAAAGTTGTATAATAATATAGGAAAACTTGGCATATTCTTTAGTAGCAAATGAGTAGTAGGGAAAACTACTTTCAGAGTCCAAACATGAAAGAAAACTGAAAAAGGTGCTAGTTTTTACACACATCTCCAAGTATGTGTTGATTTGTTTGAAAATATTTTTATGAAATGCAAAAATGTCAGTGCTGTCCATACTCTCTTGTCTCTGTTAGTGCCTGTTGTTCTGCCTCATGTCTGCACCATTTCCCTACTTGAGGCAGATGGATGTGTTTATCAATCTCTAAGTTGTGATGCATGCTGTGTAATGCTTTGCTCAGTGTTACAGAACAATAGGGGCCAAGGGGGGGGCCAAAGGGCAATATACTATTACCAAAAGGAACCCCCCAGGTTCATTATGTCCACTGCCTTATAGGAAAGACATCTCTCAATGCCAGAGATTTGTGAAAAGGAAAGGAAATGTTTATTTAATGCTATGCAAACTTAAAGTAGTGACCTAATGTCTTCACCAAAATCCCCAAGTCCCTTAAAACACCCACAAACACACACAGTCCATCCTTCCCCCTTTGCTCAGTCTGGGGTACCATATCTCAGGAAAACAAATAGAAGTCTGTGGCTCAGGCAGCCCGCAGTTCTCAGCAAGCCCTCTCGGCTGGTAGGCCTCCCTCAGTTCCCGGCACCATCAGCTGTGTTGACGTGACCTCTTCTAAAGCCGGGTGGTGGTTCCCCCTTCTAAAGCTGCGGGGGTCCCCACTCCTGCAAAGCCATGTAGCTCTCCTTCACTGCCACAGCCACATGGTTCTCTGCAGTGCCACAGCCATGTGGTCCTCTCTGCACAATGGCTGCGGGAGTCCCCACTCTGGCAAAGCCACGTGGTTCTCCCTTGCAAAGCTGAGAGGGGGTCTGCACTCCGGCAAAGCCGCGTGGTTCTCGCCCCAATGGCTACCATGTCTCGGTTTAAATCCTCGCGCCAATCTTCCTCTGCAGCTCCATTTCCGACTCCTCCCACAATAGGCTACACTTGCCGCATGGCCCATGTCCTGAAGCCAGTCATCACCAAGCTTTCACGCAGGTGCTGTAACTCGGGGGATCTGCCCCCCCCCCAGTTATGTCTTGGGGGGGAAGTTACTTCCATTCCCCTGGCTCAGCGCATGGCCACAGCTATTTAACATATCTACGTAACCAGTTAAAGGTTATAGATACGTTAAATGACCACACCAGAGGTTAGCTGCAAAGCTGTTGCTGTGCAAAACAGCTCTGCATGTTCCTGCTCCATGTGTCCCTTCCCCCAATTCACACTTCTGGGGAGGTGGTGAGAACATCCTAATATTTCCTGGACACCCTGAGTTCTGGGCCCCATTCCAAATCCCTATTTGGGGCCCCCCCTCTTGGCTGCACCCTGTAACAACAGTAGGTATTCAGCTAATGTAAATGAGTGAAGGAGCATGTGGAAAGCATATTACTGTGTTAGATAGAGTTGGTGTCAACCAATAGGAAACCTCTGTGTAGCAGTCCAGTGAATCAGAGGCTCCATCAGAAAGGACTTGATGGGGCTTGGTTAGACTGAAAAACCTATAACCTGCCTTTGTCTAAAATGGAGATTTTTATGTTTGAGGACATAAAGGCTGTTTGCAAGATTTATTAGAACTTGAGTATATGGTGTAAATGTACCACAGTTTTTTGATCCATTCATTTACTGATGGGCACCTAGGTTGCTTCCAGCACTTGGCTACTGTAAATTGCACTGCTATGAACATTCTGGTGTATAGGTTCTTTTGAATTGGTGTTTCAGGGTTCTTAGGATATAGTCCCAGCAGTGGAATTGCCAGGTCAAAAGGCAGTTCCATTTTTAGTTTTCTGA
The DNA here is from genome assembly GCA_028533065.1 of Trachops cirrhosus. Classification (NCBI taxonomy): domain Eukaryota; kingdom Metazoa; phylum Chordata; class Mammalia; order Chiroptera; family Phyllostomidae; genus Trachops; species Trachops cirrhosus. The sequence goes on along the minus strand of JAPYXV010001067.1, from coordinate 5,319 downwards.
GGAAACTCCATACTGTTTTCCACAGTGGCTGCACTAGTCTGCATTCTCACCAACAGTGCACTAGGGTTCCCTTTCTCCCACAACCTCTCCAACACTTAATACTATGCAGCAGAAAGAAAGAAGGAGCTCCTACCCTTTGTGACAGCACAGATCAAACTGGAGAGCATTATGCTAAGTGAAATAAGCCAAGTGGTAAAAGAGAAATACCATATGATCTCACCTATAAGTAGAACCTAATCAACAAAACAAACAAGCAAGCAAAATACAGCCAGAGTCATTGAAATAAAGAACAAACTGACATTATAGAAAAATATATCAGTGTAAAGAATATATAGAATGTTTACAATATGATGTACTTATAATTATTGTTCATATCTTGGTACACAGCCTTTGGAGTCTTTTCTACCTGTGTGTGTATAATCTTATGTGCATTTTACATAAAAATTAAGTCATAGTTTTATACTATTTTATAATTAGCTATTTTCAGTTATATTTTAGTAATATGTTTTTATAATAGGTACATTTTTGATGATGGTAAGATATAACATAAATGCCCACCCTTGTCCCCTTTTATGAGACAACCATTATTAGTTCTTTTTATATATATTTGAATATATTTATGCTTATATTACATTTATTGTGCAAGTTTGGATACTGTATTTTGAATGTCCGCTCCGAAAGGTAAGGAATTTTGTGCATGTTCACTGTTTTCTCCCTTTTTTAATTGCTAATATATTTGTAGTTTTTCTAGTAGATTCCCTTATTACTTTAAATATTATACTTTTTCTGTCCTTATATCAGCTAATTCCCTGTAACTAAAGATGAAGAAAATAAGTATACTTTCCCCCGACACCTCTGGCCTTCTGTTTTGTGTTAAATTGCTATTATTTTTTTTTTTTTAATATGGAACGCTTCATGAATTTGCATGTCATCCTTGTGCAGGGGCCATGCTAATCTTCTCTGTATCACTCCAATCCCAGAATATGTGCTGCCAAAGCGAGTACTACTATTACTTTTTAAAAAAGATTTTATTTATTTACTTTTAGAGAAGGGGAAAGGGAGAGAGAAAGAGAGGGAGAGCAACATCAGTGTGTGAGAGATATATCTATTGGCTGCCTCTCACACACCCCCTACTGGGGACCTGACCTGCAACCCAGGCATGTGCCCTGACTGGGAATTCAACTGGTGACCTTTTGGTTTTCAGGTCGGCACTCAATCCACTGAACCACACCAGCCAGGCAAGTTACTATTTACTTTTAATGACACATTCAAACGATAGAATTCTATACAATTATTAAGAGCAATGTAGAGCTATATAAATTGATCTAGAAAGATCCACATGTTAGTGATAAAATGAGTTTATGAACAGTGTGATCCCACTTTTAAAAAACTGTACAGGTGAGTATAAGTATGCATACAGATGTTCATAGAGGCTATCTCTGAGAGGTTGGTATATAAGGATTTTCATGTACTTTCAACATTTTTATGTTGTCTAAAGTCTTTACAGTGAGTACATGTTAATTTATAGTTAGCAAAGGCTATTTTTTTAGAACCAGGAATAGGAATTTAAAATTAATAGGTTATTGCCATTTTAGCGGCCTTTTTCTTTTGAAGTTTTCTGCTTCATTCACTGAATTTATTTTTAAGTTGTTTTTGTCAAAGAAATGCTCATAATTCAAGAAGTCATATGGTGTTTGACTAAAATAAGGCCTCTAGTAAAAGAGCACTTCTCTACCTCTCTTCAACTTAGTGGCTTTTCCCCCAGAGGAGTGTCAACTATATTGCTTATTTCTCTTGGTATTAACTACAACCATATTTCTTAGACTTTCTATTTTGATAACCTGACTTGGATTTCCTGTTGTATTGATAGATATGGATTTAGTTCTATAACACTTCTTTTTTACAACCTTGTAGGAACAATTTGTTAAGTTCCTATAAAGTTTTACACATTATTATAACAAATCTTGTTGATCGTTGAAGGGCACAACTTTCTGTAGGCCCCTTTTTGTGGGTTCATCTGGAATCTAGCTTTAGCCTGATCCTGCAAATAGCTCTGGAGTATGAAGGGCACGCTGGCTGGCAGAATAATGGCTCCCCTAATATGGTCATATCTTAATCCCCTGAACCTGTGAATATATGGAAAAGAAGAGTGAAAGTTGCAGATGGAATTAAAGTTGCCAATTAACCAATCTTAAATACAGTAGCCTGGTGGGTTCAGAATCACAAGTCCTTAAAAAAGGAAGAGGGAGGCAGAAGAGAAAGAGCGAGGTGTGACTATGGAAGAATGATCAGACAGATGCTATGTTGTGGCTTTGAAGATGGAGGAAGAGGTCATGAACAAAGGAATCCTGGTTGCCCTTTGAAGTTGTAAAAGGCAAGAAAACTGATTTTCTCCTGTTGTCTCCTAAAAGGAACACAGCTTTGCCGATACCTTGATTTTAGCCCAGTGAGACCCATGTTGGACTTTTTACCTCCATACCTGTGAGATACTAAATTCATGTTGTCCTAAGCCAGTATGTTTGTGATGATTTGTTACAGCAGCAAGAGAAAAGTCATGTTGTCACCACTGAGTTGTCCTCCATTGTGGCAAGGGAACTGGCTTTTTATATCCCTATCATCAGGTATTGACTTCAGCCTGCCCTTAGGGGTGGCGTAGGCAATCTCAGCTGGGAAGGCACCATCCTGCTGACAGCAACTCTCAGGAGAATGGTGCAACTGTCAGCCATCAGCAGCTAACACTATAGCTTGGTAGTGGGTATTCTGGACCCCAGACGCACTTAGGTTTTAGAGGAAAACCTAAGGAAAAAAATTTTGAAGCAAAAAATGTGGTTAAAAAGTGTGTCTTATAGTCCAAAAATATGGTACTAACTTAGAATTAATTGATTCTGTTAGGTCTGCCTATCCCAAACTATATAGTGTGTCTTTCCATTGTTTCAAGTCTACTTTTGGCCTTGTAGAACAATTTTGTCATTTTCCTCTTACAAGTTTTGAATCTTTGTTGTTAAGTTTATGCCTAACATTTTTATGTATGCTTTTAAAATATAATTTCTGTTATATCACTGGAATTTGGGTGTTGTGAGATGGTTATGTGTGTGTTCAGTCTTTCCCATTGGACCAGAAGTCCTGATCTGTATTTTCTTTGCTCCTTTTTAAAATAGATTTTTTGTTGTGGTAAGATATACATAACATAATATTTATCATTTTACTTATTTGTAATTGTATGATACACAGGGCATTAAAAACATTCACAATATTGTGTACCTATCACCACTGTCTATTCCCAGAATCTTTTTATCACCCCAGTATAAACTGTAATAGCATAAACTATAAACTATAATTTAAAAAGCTAGTTATAAAGTAATAGTTAAAAATAGAAGAAAAGAGCTTTCGGCTCAGAGGAGGTGAAGGTGCAACTTTCCTCGGTCGTCCCGAATCCGGGTTCATCCGACACCAGCCGCCTCCACCATGCCACCGAAGTTCGACCCCAACGAGATCAAAGTCGTTTACCTAAGGTGCACTGGCGGGGAAGTTGGTGCCACATCCACCCTGGCCCCCAAGATCGGCCCTGTGGGCTTGTTGCCAAAAAAGGTTGGTGACGACATCGCCAAAGCAACCGGTGACTGGAAGGGTCTGAGGATCACAGTGAAACTGACCATTCAGAATAGACAGGCCCAGTTTGAGGTAGTGCCTTCTGCCTCTGCCCTGATCATCAAAACCCTCAAAGAACCACCATGAGACAGACAGAAGCAAAAAAACAAGCACAGTGGAAATATAACTTTTGATGAGATCGTCAGCATCACCCGACAGATGCTACACCGATCTCTGGCTAGAGAACTCTCTGGAACCATTAAAGAGATCCCGGGGACGGCCCAGTCTGTGGGCTGCAATGTCGATGGCCGCCACCCTCACGACATCATAGATGACATCAACAGCGGTGCAGTGGAGTGGCCGGCTAGTTAAGAAGTACAAAGGAAAATATTTCAATTAAAGATCACTTAACAATCAAAAAAAAAAAAAGAAAAGAAAATGACTTAGCAATGTCAAGGCCTGTTATGGAGTGACATGTGTGCCTTGGTTAATTTGTCCTCAGGAATGCTTTTGCTTTGTTTAGTAAATAAATATTAATAATTTTTAAAAAGAGAGAGAAATGAGCCACCTCTTAAATACACTGGTTTGGGGCAGGGGATGGGGAGTATTAACTAGTTTAAGGATGGTTTTGTGTCATGGTCAAGCAGCAAGTACACTAAAGTTAGGGGAATTAATAAGCACCACAAAATGTCATTAAGTAGCATGAGATAACTTGCAAATCATTTTGAAGCTTTTTCTTTGTCCTTCATTGTAGATAGTGATCACTCATTGTGCTTACTGGTGATATTTATTTTTTTGTTTTTGGATGGAAAGTTATGGGGATGGGATTGTGTTGTTTGAGACTTAATGAATTCTCATAAAACTAGTTTTAAGTGACTGGATCCACTGTTTTATTTTATTTTATTTTTTTAAATTATATTTTTTGATTATGCTATTACAGTTGTTCTAATTTTACCCACTTTGCTCCCTTCCGCTCAGGCCCCCCAGACTGTTGTCCATGTCCATGTGTCATGCATATATGTTCATTGGCTACTCTAGTCCCTGTACTGTATTTTACATTCCTTTGACTATTCTATAACTACCAATTTGTATTAATCTTTTTACCTTTTTCACCCATTCCTCTGGCCCTCTTCCCATTTGGCAAGCATAAAAATGTTCTCTGTATCTATGATTCTCTTTCTCTTCTGATTATACATTTATTTTTTATTTTTAAAAAATTTTATTTATTTTTTAGAGGGGAAAGGAGAGGGAAAGAGAGGGAGAGTAGCATCATTGTGTGGCTGCCTCCTGTGTGCCGCCCACCGGGGACCCGGCCTACAACCCAGGTGTGCACACTGACTGGGATTTGAACCAGTGACCCCAGCTTTGCAGTAAGGACTCAATCCACCAAGCCATACCAGCCAGGGATATTTTGTTTTTTAGAATCAATTTTGGATAGGTAGGTATTGTCATTTTATCATTTGTAATTTTTTTTAATTTTTAATTTTTTTATTTTAGTTTATTCAGTACAGTTTTTATCCTTCATTCCCATTCCAGCCCGCCCACCCATTCCTCCCCTCCTCCCTCCCCTTTCCAACCCCCATAGTTTTGTCCATGTGTCCTCTATATTTGTTCCTGTAAACTTTCCCTTCTCCCCTGAAATTCCTCCCCCTCTCCCCTCTGGTCACTGACTATTTCAGTGTCTTTTGTTATATTTTACTTGTTTCTTTGTTTTGTTGTTTAGGTTCCTGT
>JAPYXV010001066.1:0-14488 GCA_028533065.1 Trachops cirrhosus | reverse complement strand
TGGATTTTCATGGGATTCACACATTATATGAGGCTTTAAGAGTGAAGTTCCACACTTGAAGGCTGGCAGTAGCCCCTCATCCATTTCTTTGCTTTTAGCCTCTTGCAGTTTATTGCAGTGTGCTTGGTTACATGCATTTACAGGTGAGATGATTTAAATAATGGAATATTTACATTGATTTTCTATTGAGACACAGTAAGTGACAATATTTTGAGACACATAGATGTTTGCAGATTACAATAAAAAATGCTGATGTTTAAAGAGAGTTACACATTTTTCTTTATAAAATGAACTATTCTAAGTTTATTCACCTTCATTTGTGATGACAAGTGTCTTTCAGTAGTATGAAACCTATTCATTATTTAAAACAATACGTGATCTATCATTTCAGGGTGGGTGTATTATAACAATTGATGAGAGAGTAAATTTTTGTGAAGAAAGTTATACACTGGAGAGATGGTTTTTAAAAAAATATGTTTGGAAATTTTTCTATTGTGAAGTGAACTTGTCGATGAACACAAGTGTCCTTCTTACAAAAACACTCATATTTGCACTATTAAAAACACTTCTGGGAAGAAACATCTAATCTGTTTAAAAATCTTTCAGATGAAGTTTCCAGTGGTTTTGAACTCTTTTGTCAAAGTGTACAAAATGACACAATATATAATTAGCTGGCAAGAGTGACATCAGAAAATCTGGAAATGTACCAGACAAATTTAAATTTGCCAGTTGATGAATGAGACTGAAAAATGGTATCATGAGTTAGTAAACAAAGCCAGTGGTAAACTTCTTATAGCTTTACCTTTCTGAGGTATCCTGTCCAGTTATAACAGCCAATAAAACTTAATATTGAAGTAAACTGGACTTTGGACAAGACTTTGAATCTTTCTATCACAAATTGTTTAATGAGACTTTCAAAAATACTTAAACATATTTAATTACATTGTTGAAATACTGCTATTAACAATAATTTTGTAACATTAACAAATGAAAATGAGTTTATTAATTTCATCTTTATTTTAAAATAACATTTATTTTTACTCAATATTATCTTTATATAAATTGTCTTTTATTCCCAATTTTGAATATTCTATTCATTATGGTATGTATATGTTATTAATAAAGAAATATATAGATATACATATAGATACACACATTCACATGTAGTAAACATGCAAACTTTTTTTACTGATTGGGGCAGATAATTTAAAAAGCTAGTGTTAAATTTCTGTATACACACTATTTTTCTTTATCATGGCACTGATTTTTAAAAATTTCCTCAGTGTATTAATGAGGAGATATTTAATATACACTTAGTATTTAATAAAATGCAGTGCAGGGAAATGCATTTCAGGACTGCATTTACTTATTGCTGACATCCAATTTAGTCAGAATAACCCAATTTTGATTTGTAAACTAAAACTTCAGCGGGACACAACCTTGGAAGGTTCCTAGAAATATGCATAGCAGAAAGTAAATGAAATAAAGGAGAAAATGTAGGACTTTTTATTTGTACTCACTCCATTGACCATCAGAAGTACAAGTCCGTTGTCAGCTGGTGTTCGAACTTCTATGTCAAAACGAGTCACCTGACCATATTTCCCTCTCTTGGTGATATCCCTCACCACGGCGTAACTGGAGCCATCAAAGAAGTAGCTGGCGGCCCGACTCTGAGTGAAGGCCAGCTTATCTCTGAAATAAAAACACAAGGATCAAATAAGTATTGCAATGCTGTGCTTTCCAAGTGAGGCCCTTTTAATCCATCCCATGACATCTTCCTTGGACCTTCCAGCATTTCAATGAGGTCGTGAAGTCTGAGTGGTGACATACAGAAGCATTTACAGGTAAGGTAAATGAATTGTTTTTAATGGATTTCTTCTTTACCTTATGTGCTAAGAGAGCAGAAGTCTCTAGTTAAACCCCAGTGTCTGGAATCCTACATCAATGCTGCAAACAAATAGTTTAACACTCTTTATAACTGTTCGTGTTCATCTATGAAAGAGAAAATCTGAAAAATGTTTTGCAGGCATGGCTATTATGCAGCTTCAAAACCAGTTTCCCCAAAGAAAAGATTGAGAACTAGATACGGGCTCACACTTGTCTCATCTGTTGCTCTGACATGGCTCTCAAAGTCTTTAGTACTCAACAGTTTCTTACCTGGCACAGGGCACTGATTTGGAGGGATCCATATCATAGATGTGCTTAAAGTTGTATAAGCTCATCACATCATTATTCAAAGTGGCCAGCTCCAGGCAGCCAGTGAAGCCAGGCAGGTTTAAGCTGGCAGGAAGCTGTGCAACAGGCAAAGCATTGTCAACCGTCTCATAATCACATTTCAACAGGACACAGAATGGGCAATTAAACAAGCAGCAGGTCTAGGAGATCTACCCACTAGTATAGACATCTTTCTAGCCCTGAGTTTGTGTCTACTCTATGCCACACCATTTAGATAAATCATGATTTTTCAGTTGTACATATCTTAGCAGAGAGGGTGAGATTTACTGAGCATATACTATGTGCCAGTCACCCACTGGGCAATGAATTCATCACCAAAATCAATCCTTATACCAGCTCTTGGAAGTAGTTATTCCTGTTCTCATATAAAGAGAAAGTAATTCTCAGGCTCAATAATGTGCCTATAACTAGTAAAAGTCCTGGAATTGAATCCTAGATTGACTCCCCATCTTCTTGGGCCTTTCCTTTATTTGCCTTTCATCAGGTCTAACATTTTCCCCCAGGTCTCACCCCCTCCTTTGTATTTTATTTTATGCTTATATTAGTTGAGATAACTAAGCTTTTGAAACTGTCATCTGTGAACCTGAAGATACAAATCCACAAAGTACAGATATTCCTGCCGTAGATGGTAGTAGTAGTATTAATGATATATGCATGTATCAGAATGAAATGAACTGATATTCAGGTGTTAGCTATAGCTTGAATGCATTTGACACTATGAAAACATGGTAGCAGAGACCAGATTTATAGATCCTGGTTCAGAATTCTAATACCTACTGAGCTCAATTCTTTCTTAAAAGATCAAGATTGCTATCCCATCCCCAAATCATTGTAGGTCTTATGGATTTTTGAAAACAATTATTGTAGATTTGCCATAAGCCAAAATATAGGTGGAGAGCTTACCTTGAAGTTTGAAGGCACACCACCAACATAAAACACAGTGTCCTCGGGGTCCAGATCCAACAAAGAGTCATCCCCTACAAACTCCCCCTTTTTAATAAACTTCTCCTCTGCAGTGCTGCTGAGACTTGGGACTGTTAAAAACACCTTTCCATGTTTTCCCACCCTGTTGAGATAAAGAATTTACACTCTTTACTACCTAATAATTTACAGAAAAGACATATTTTTAATGCCACAATGTTAATGTTACCTTGGCACAGAATTGGTGATTTGATTTTGTCATACTCATAAGCATTTGTAGAATGTCAACAATCAACAGGAAGGGCAAAAAAGACATTCCATCTCTGAATTAATTCATGGGTTGGCCAGATAAAAAGATCAAATAATCAGACTGGTATCTAAAAGTGATGATTATATATTCTAATCTTTTGTTTTTCACTAAGATATTTGGGAAGAAGTACAGGAATAATGGAAGAAAGAGGAGGAAGAAGAGGAAGGAAAATGCTACTTACAACATCCATAGGAAGATTGTAAGTGGTGTGTATGTATTTGTGCTTTATAAAATGTGCACACAAGTCCTGTGTCATGGATTCACTTTACCTTTCAATCTTGACAATGCTGAAGTAAGCAGGCCATGAACTGACGGGCTTGGAGTCCAGGGGAATCTCTACATCCTTAGTTCCCAAGTTATAAACATACACCAGATTATCATTTTTGATTGCAAGACCCATGTATTCTTTTTTGGCCTGAAATGTGAAGAAGTTGCTTAAATAAAATCCAAATGAATAAATATCATCTTTTGCTTTCATTTCTTTAAAGAACAATAAGCAATTCCAATGCTTGGCTGTATCAAGGTGTGTCTGGATGAATTATTACCAAGGTTACTGTTAGAATGGGCAGTGCCTCTTCCTTTCCTTCTTCCCTGAGGCGGCATCAGTCTGCAGTCCCCCTGAACTTGTCCAAGTGCATCTGGACAGGGAGGCAAGCAACTGCAGGTTTGTGGACATTTGATGGCTGCTGGGAGTGTGTGCTAACCTTGCTTAGTTAACCAGGGACATAATGCAGCCAGCCGATACCAATTGCTATGCTCCTTCAAACAGAGTTCAGCATCAAACATAATAGGCTTCTGTATCCTGAAGGTCTTTGAAATGCTACCTTCAGACACTTCAAAGTTAGCAGTGTGAGAATGATATGAAGCAAGCCTTGAAATATTCCACGCAGAAAGAATTACTTGCCTTTAACTCACTACTTTAGTCTGGGCATTAAAACAATCTATACCTTTTGAGTTACCAGAATGGGAATTTAGTTGTTGGCCTAGGTAGCTTTGTTGTAAGGCAAGGGAGAAGCACCTATTTTTCCTTTTAATATTATTTCCTCTTTTGAAGAAGTACAAATTAGTAGTTATAAAATAGTCACAGGCTGTAAAATAAAGCATACGGTCAATGATATTGTGCTAACTATGCATGGTACCAGGTGGGTACTGGAAATATTAGGGGGAACACTCTGTAAAGTATGTGACTGTCTAACCACTATGCTGTAAACCTGAAAGTAGTACAAACATTATATTGAATGTAAACTGTAATTGAAAAATAAGAATAAAAAATATAAATTAAACCTCACGTTCTTACATTTTTACTTCCGAGGTATAGGATAAACTGGTCTGCAGTCCCAGCCAGTTCTGGCTGCTTCACGACAGGAGGCTTCACGTACAGGCTCAGGGATGTGAAGGTCTTTAAGTTTTCCACATTGGTTTTAGGGTGCACTTCAACTGCAGACTGGCCATCAAACATCATGGAGACTTGGATCTGGAGTTACAAAATTATTCCATTAAAAGTATGCTGCAGGAATGGGCATAGAGCTTTCCCATGGTTCTCAGTGGGCCTCCCTCATTCCTGATGTGCCTCTCAGCTCTCCTCTCCTCCAGGCCTTTGTTTACTTGTGTCCTCACCTTGTTGGAGAAAGGATTTAAGGTGGATTATAATAAAATATTTTAATTTAAAATGGGGTGACAAAGTAAGTCTAAGAATGATTATAAATATGAACTCCACAATGAACTACATACTTGGTCAGGGTGAATTAAGCAGCTTGAAGGGACACTTAGTTATACAGTTCACAAGGGTCTATAAGAGTAACAACAATGAACTGGTCAGGAGAAGTATAACTAATCTTGGGTAATAGTACAGATAGGAATTTGTCCTCGGGGTCTTCAAAAGAAGAGCATGGGTGAGTCTGGACAATTAGGAGGGGTCTAGACCCAGCTCTAAAGTCTGGGACAGGTCTTGAAGCCTGGGTCTGCCACTTCCTGGTTATGTAATCACAAACACATCACCTAACCTGCAGTTTCCTCATCTGTAAAATGAGGACAATAAATCTGTTGTGAGAATGAAATAGGATGATAAGCATAAAAATGCTTCTGAGGACCTGGCTCTAGCATTGTAATGATTCTAAGGATGAGTTCATTAATATGCTTTTTTATAACAATTCTCAGAAAGGTATCACAACAAAGCAAAACTCAGTAAATGCATTTCTAAGAGGCCCAATATGATATGCTAAATGAGTCTGATTCCAGGTGATTTTCAGAGTATTCAGAAGCAAATAGACTGTATATGCATGTCACTTATGCAAATATTTCTGAATGACTGGATGTGTCTACATCAGTTCATTAATATTGATTTGGTTAATAGTGATGGTGAGTGAGCTCAAGATTATATTCCCAGGTGCTTAGAGTGCAGCTGTCCTATGTCGTCAGTTGAGTAAACATCAACACATCTTAATAAATAATCAAGTAGTGGTGGAATTAATGTAAAAACTGAGAGTTGAAGAAGAATGTATTATCTGCACAGAAAGCATCTCCCTTTAAGGAGCCTAGTGGGTCCCAGAGTCATTGCCAAGACTCTTTAGAAAATGATCTTAGGTGTTTAAGGCTCCCAGATTCTACTCTATATGAATAAAATTACGAGAAAGCACTCACAGAGAACCCAGCTTTGGAAATGTCATTTCTTGATAATAAACCTGTTTTGAGCTGTTCTCCAAGGTATCTAAAAAAAGTAATTTGTGATGTGGAATCAATTACCATATATCATTCAGAAGGCAGGTGTATTTACAAATTGTTTATAATATCTCCCATATTATAAAATAGCTGATTTTCAACTCTTATTTCTGTCAGTAATTCAGGCTAATAGTCTGTTCAGGCCAATTCTCAATTGAGAAAATAAAATCCTATAATTTGGTTGTAAAAAATGCTGCTGGTCTATAAATCAATAGAGAAAAAAATTAAAATGAAGGCCAAGAACAAGCCCTGTTTTGCCACACTGTAAATGTTAACTGTTGCATCAGGATAATTCCTACCAATGCTGGTGCTAGTTATGGTGTTGCTGTGTTGCTTCTGTACAAGCAGCTCAGAATAGGGTCTTTGTTGAGATTATTCAGTTTAACTGGTATGTGATTCCTCAGTTAAGCCTGTAGAGGGGTCAGTAAAAGCTTCATATTCTCTGTGTTCTGCCACAAAATTCTTTGAAAAGGTTGGATGGGCAAGATTATTCCATATGGCAATTGCACTAAAATAACTGTTAATTAATAATAATAATAATAATAATAATAATAATAATTGAGTCTTTTATTGTGCTTGGTTTTACTTGATTTCTTTTGCTCTGTGAGCTTTGTTGACTAGGTTAAGTTGTGCTCCTAAATCTTGGCTACACATTAGAATCACTGGGAGCTTTAAGAAAATACAGGTGTTGAACCTTTTCTCTTGAGAGCCTGATATATTGCTTTGAGCCTGGGACTAGGAAAGGGTTTAGTTTTCAAAGCTCTTCATGTGATTCTGATGAACAGAGAGAGCTGGAACTACAGAGCTGGGTAATACAGTAGACCAGTCTCTGGAAGCTGCTCTTCGTGTTCTCACTGTCACTGAGTGACTGATGATGATGACTCCTCTCACGGGTTACCTTGCTGGCGACACTTCTGGTCTGAGCAATGAGCTCTCGGATCCTCTGGATGCTGGTGGAAACGTTGCTTGCAGGTCGCTTCTGCTCAACTGTACGAAGCTGATCCAGGAGCTGAGGGACAACCTCTGTCAGATTTCTTACTGCAGTTTATAAAAATTAATCATGTGAGTAAATATTTCATTATTAACTAGCTTTCAGGAATCAGGTGAAGAGATAAACATGTTACTTCTGGTAGAACTATTAAGAAATTATTTTTAACTCTGTAAAATTAATAGTTAAACTCCAGGTATAATCAATTCCTATTTTGTGATATTTATAGCACATATCAATTTATAAATGTATGCAGAACAAGCTGACTTATAAAGTACATAACTGACAAGCAGGATCCACAACAAATATGCAGATGTTCCTTTCACTACACAGCCCAGGTTCTGTTTGCATTTCCAATATAACTGATATAACAGTTTAAAAGTGCTGGGCACAAGGAGGGGGAAAGGCTGTTTTCCAGGACGTGCACTCGTACCTCATACTGCTGCTGCAATGGGGCTGGCAGAGGCAGAGGTGGATGGAGGAGACAAGGGAGCACCCAGAATAGGGCAGTTGTGCCAAGGTGAGGGTGGGCTGTCATGGGCTAGGGTCCCAACAAGGATGATGGTACAAGCAGATCACACTGACTTTTTAGGTTATGTTTGTTTTTGATGTATAAGGTACACATAGAAAAGAGCACAAGCCATAAGGATACAGCTTGTTAAGAGAAACCCCAAACACGGAGAACGGCATACCTTTGTCCAAAGTCTCATGAACTGGAGCAGTGGTTCTACATGTGTTGTTCCCAGACTAATGGTGTCAGTTTCACCAGGGGACTTGCTAGAAATGCAAATTGTTTGGTCCCACCCCAAATCTACTGAATCAGGAACTCTGGGAGTGGGGCACAGGTAATTCTGATGCACACTAGTGTTTGAGAAGCAGTGGACTCAAAATTAATATCTCATGGGTATTCTCCTACATAAGGGCAGAGCCATGGTCATTGAGTGCTACCAGCTGGACAAGAGCAAGCCTCTTACTGAAACCAAACCAAACTCAGACTGGGGAGACTATGTCTGTAAGGACCAAGGAAATACCTCTGTTCTGTACTTAGGAAACAAGATGCTTCTCCAGCACAGAGAATGGGATTAAGTAAAATAATAGCATCTCAGTTTATTGTATTAATTAATGCAGAGATAAATATTTGTTGTTTGGATCACTGGTCACAGTAGGCATTTTATAATATAATGATATTTAAAAATTAGAGGTAATAAAGTATATTTAAAGCATTATATTAAATTTGATTATGGAAATATATATAAAGAGGTTCCCCTGCCCTTACTTCTCTCAGAGAAAGGAAGCTACCTTATATGAGTCTTTATAAAGTATCTTACATTATGGTATGCTCTTTTACTGACTTGTTTTGAATCACAAAATGCTATTTGAGGAAAACAGAGTAATTTAAAACAGTTTCAAGTAGTGCTAGTTCTGAATGCTTACTGAAAGCACAAACAGAACTGAAAAAAGAGAGGGAAAATGGAACACAGATTTAGTAAATATTCCTAAGATGATATTTTTATAAATGTTAATGTTGAATGTAATGTAGGCAACTCTATAAAGATCAAGTTTTAAAAGCAGCAAAGTTAGTGGGGACATGAAAGAACTCATGACTATATACTTAAAAAATGAACAATAAAAGTTATGGTAATGGATATTTGCAACTTTGGATCAAATTTCTAGTGATCATATATGGATTAATAAAGTTGTTTCTCAATTCAGATGGATGTAAAGGTAATATATGGTCTGCAAAACCACAGATGAACTATGTTGTACACCTAAATTGAATATTGTATGCTAACTGTAATTTAAAACATAAAATTAAAATTTAAAAAAAACACAAACATGAAACCATGTTTGAAAACAGAAAGTTCTAGTCATGACAAAGACATTGATATTTAAGGCAACAGAAATATGAGAATGGAAAAAAGGAAACTTCCCAAGTAATATGTGATTTAAACATCTATGTGAAACTAAATAAATTAGGTAGGCATCCAAATATTTAATTTTCACTGCTATAGATTTGTGTTCCGGTTGGCTGACAAACTGTCCTTGGTGAGAAGCTTCAGTGATGTTTGGCCCATATTCAGTACTTGTCGGTTACAACCTACTTTTTTTGGAATAAGCATAAAGCAATGTTATTGCTAAGTAAATTTTTTTTCCAGAAAGCAAGATTGTGAAGATTATTTACCCTAACATGTGATTGACCTTCCTGAAGGGGTCAGGCTCACCTTCATAAAAACAAATACTACCATATTTCACATAGAAAATAATTATGACTTTTAACCAATCTATTTAGTGTTTATGTGAAATATATATATATTTCTTGTGTACACACACACATATTGATAGATGAACAGACCAAAAGTTTTTTTCTTGCTCTGGCCAGAGTGGTTCGGTTGGTTGGGCATAGTCCCGTAAACCAAAAGGTCACAGGTCTGATTCCTGGTCAGGGCATGTTGAGGTTGAGGTTTGGTCCCCAGTTGGGGTGTGTGCGAGAGGTAATTGGTCAATGTTTCTCTTTCACAATGATGTTTCTCTCCCTCATCTTCTCCTTCCTTTCCCCTCTCTCTAAAATAAATAAATAAATAAATAAATAAATAAATAAATAAGTAAGTAAGTAAATAAATCTCTGTAAAATTTTTGTCTCCTTTTCTAAGTTAACTTCTACAGGATTCCAATCTGAAACCCAAATAAAGAAAATTGCTTCTTAACAAACTATGTGTGGAATTCAACGTCCAATTCCTCAACTGGATGCAAATTGAGATACTTCTAAGTGATACCTGCGTCTCTGGCAGAGTCCACTGCAGTGTTGTAAGCAGTAGAGTCAAAAGTTTGAAGATTCTGTGACCAGTTGGTTAGATTGTGAGCCATCGGGGCAGTAGCCTGCTGGACTTCCACTGTGGTCCTGTTTGCTTCCGCGGTGATCAGCTTGGACTGACCCAGGCGCTGCTGAGTGTCCCCTTCACACAGAACACAAAGACATTCACTATGCAGAGAAGCAGGACGTTTGCTGGGAACATCAACAGCCCTTTAATCAATGGGTAAAACATCTTAAATTTAGAGCTGTTAAGCCAAACTAAGATCTTTAAATACATGTTAATTATGGTATAAGTTAGGTGCACAAGAATATTGTAAGCAGTATTAATAAGTAAGTTTGAAAGACTCTGAAGTCTCATTAAAATTATGTAGCTCACTCAAAATATTTTCCAATTAGAAGTAAGTTTTAAAAAATAGTACTTATTATTTCTTTAGATTAGAGACCTGGTAAGAAAGCCACAGAAAATGCATATGAGAGTTAACTCATATAATGTTTGTGTCTGAAATTTATTGCAAATATCACTTTCTTCTAGGTGGAACAATTTTTGCTATAAAAACGATGCTCTAGTACTGAGTAAATCAGTAAGGAAAAGTATTTTTGAATAAGAAAAGCAAGTTTCAAAAGAGCATATATAGTGAAATTCAATTTTTATTGAAAGTCTATAAATATAATATAAAAATATGTTTACAAAATATTTTTCCTAGATAATGAGAAAATAAAATTTCTTCTCTTCTTTCTCCTAATCTATATTTTCTAATCTTTCTATAACGCTCATGCATTATTTCTGTAAAAAAAAAAACAATTAGAAATCAGTCAGGTGTGTTGTAGCTTCAATTTTGTTTAAATGGAGAAACAGTTACATGCTCTAAACTCTGACGGAAGTAGTGTTAACTCCTCGGTCTGCTTCTTTTTGGGACTGTGCCTTTTGGAGCAAGTTCCCTGACCTTGACAAGCCTCAAGGTTCACATCAGCCTAAAGCTAATGGTGATACTTTCCCACATGAGATAATGTATGAAAAACACAGCCCAGTGCCTAGCATGTGGTGGCTCTGATGGTGCTGATGACAGGGATTCTCATTAGATGACACCCTCCTGGCCTGGGCTTTGGTGTAGCTGGACTTGCTTTGTGTAGTAAAGTGTCCACATCTAGCGGTCATGTTTTAACTTTCACCGTGCTGGGGAAGGCACATCTGCTTACAATCAGGTCTTTCTGAAATACCAGTGTAGTCTCAGATTAGGCAACGTGAGTAAGAGCTCTTGTTTCTCTATTTGGCTCGCTGGTCTCCTTGCTTGCACTGTAAGAATGACATGGCATGTAACAGAGGCCAGCTGTTTACAGTCGGGCCCAGAGAAACCCAATAACCATATTGGGGCATATTTATTAATAAAGAAGGATGTTCACAAAGTAGATTACTGAACAGTACATATAAACAGCATGGTTCTGTTAAAAAACATACACATGTACAAACAACTGGAGGAAAATTCAAATTTAATGGTCACCCCTACATGGTGTGGTTACAGCTTTTATCATTATTTTTCAGAACTTATGTTTTGGAGTGTGTGTGTGTGTGTATGTGTGTGTGTGTGATATGAACATAGTTTCTTTTGTCATCAGAAAATAATATTTATAAAACGGTCTATAAGCAAGGAATCACCTACTCCTTTCTCAAAGGTGAATCTTAATACCAGTGAACAAACAGGTGAGGCTTAAGTTCTGTCTGTTCTGTCTGATCCTTACCTCTTTCTGTGGCTTGTAGTTGCTTAATGGCATCACTTAATCTGTTTTTAAGGGCACTTTTTCTTGCTAGAGCTCCACCCACACGCCTGCTGGTGTCAGCCACTGCCTCAACATTGCCTGTGGAGAAGAAGTCAAAAGAAGTTCCAGTAGGGCCAGGATGCCAGGGGAAAAAAATCCATTTCAACAAAAAAATTCTGATTTGTACCATGGAGTCATCTGCAATGTTCTGAATATGGCATGAGCATAGAACACCAATTCTGGAGAGTGGCATTTCAATTAAGAGGTACAGGAGTGCAGGAAACTGGGTAGCTGCTTGAGAGTAATTTCAGATGCCATGAAGTGACTCATAAAAGGTATAGAGATACTGGCTAATTTCTTTGACTGAAAAATATAGCACTGTTGTGACTAATAACACCTAGCAGCACAGCTGATTAAGAGCTGAAAAGAACCATCTACATTTATGGCGATGACTGGTTATGTAAGAATAATTCTTTTTTTCTGAATTGTTTCAATAAAATTTTAATTGATCCACAACATACATCTTGAAAAGACCACACATTATAAATGCACACCTTGATGAATTTTCACAAACCAAACACAAAATATACCCAGAATCCAGGTCAAGAAAATAAGATATTATTAGCACCTGTATAGTTCGCTGGGCCTTCTGTGGTTACCCAAAGATGACCACTATTCTGAATTTTATACTGTGTGTTAGTTGTGTTTGTTTTGAAATTGTATTAAAAAATAATACACTGCTATAATTTTTATATTTTTTGTATCTGTTTTAATTTCTGTAGAGTTATAAGTCTTTATACCTGGTAGTTTAAATCTTCCTCTTCGTTTCTATTCTTCAAGATTGTGTTGGCTATTCTTGCCCCTCCCCATGTCCAAAGAAATTCTAGAATTTTTCTGCATATAGTGCTGGTAGTTTAATTGGTATTATATTGAATGTATCGATGAATTTTTCAGAATTGTCATTTTTACAAATTTGAGACTTTGTCTTAATTAATATAGTTTTAATTATTCTTCTTTAGGTCTAAATTCTGGTTTTGATCTCCATTTATTTAGAAATTCTATAATTTCTTTCAGTAGTGTATTAGAGTTTTCCATGTAGAGATCTTAGCATCTTTCATCAGCTTTATTGCTAGGTATTTTATGCTATTGCAAATGGTGTTATTTTAAAAAGTTAATTTTTAATTGGTATACATAGAACTTAACTGGTAATGCGGGGCTTCCTTGTCTTGCTTTCATTCTTCATGGGAAAACTTTCAATATTTTAGTATTAATTTG
Organism: Trachops cirrhosus; assembly: GCA_028533065.1. Classification (NCBI taxonomy): domain Eukaryota; kingdom Metazoa; phylum Chordata; class Mammalia; order Chiroptera; family Phyllostomidae; genus Trachops; species Trachops cirrhosus. The sequence continues at coordinate 1,474 of JAPYXV010001066.1, read as the reverse complement.
CTGAACATTATTTTCGTTATTCTTTATTAAATTATAAAAGCTTAAGTCTATGTCTATTTTGCCATGAGTTTTTTTTAAAGCATGAATAAGTGTTGAGTTTTGTTAAATAATTTTCCTGCATATAGTGAGATGATTGTATAAATTTTCTTCTATATTCTATAAGAGTGGTGAACTACAATTGATGTTTTAAGTATTAAACTAACTGAAGTCTGGAATAAACTTAACTTGGTCATGTATTATTATTTTTATGTATGTTGGATTTGATTTATTGATATCTGGATTTTTATATCTTTTTATGAGAGAATTTAGTTTATAATTTTCCTTTTTTATAATATCCTTCTCCAATTTTGGTATCTAAGTTTTGTTCAGTTCATAGAGCAAGTAGAGAGCATTTCCTCTTTTTCTACTTTTTGGAAGATTTTATATATGAGTGGTGTTATTTCTTTAAAAGTTTGAGACTTCTGGCCAAGATAGAGGCATAGGTAGATGCACCGTGCCTCCTCGCACAACCAAGATAGGGACAACAACAATACAGAAACAAAATAACAACCAGAACTGACAGAAAATTGAAGTGTATGGAAGTCGGACACCCCAGGAGTTAAAATTAGACACGTTCATCCAGACCAGTAGGAGGGGCAGAGTCAGGCCGGGTGAGGGATGTGGAGTGAAGACCTGAGCTACTGGGGCGGCGCGCAGGACTGCAGCGGGCAGACCCTGGGCGCATAAGCAGCAGTGGCTGGTGGGCCCCCGCCAGGGGGTGGTGACCAGCAGACCCAGCGAGGCAGCCATTGTGAAGCAAGGCACTGCATGCAACTCAGGGTCCCAGTGCTGGGAAATAGATCTTTGGGGCACTGACTGAAAAGGAAGGTTCCAAGGGGTGCACAGGCCCACCCACACCAGAATTGGTGCCAGAGGGGCCCAGTTGGCTCGCAGAAAGTGGTGGAGGGGCCTGGGGTCCTACGAAGAGCAGAGCAAGCACCATTGTTCCTTTTTGGCCTCCACCCCCACATACAGAGTCACAACCCAGCAACTGGGGGGCCCAGCCCTGGTGAACACCTAAGGCCCCACCCCTCACTACAGGAGCTCAACAAGACCAAAAAAAAAAAAAAAAAAAAAAAACCAGCAAAGAGATGGCTCAAACAGGAGAAGAATTGAAAGCCCCAGAACCCATCCTTTTAAGCAACCAAGAGATAGCCAACCTATCAGATGCACAGTTCAAAGCACTGGTGATCGGGTTTCTCACAGAACTGGTTGATTTTGGTAGCAAACTAGATGAAAAAATGAAGGCTACAATAAGTTTAATGAAGAAAAATGCACATGGAACCAATAGTGATGGAATGAAAGATGGGTCTCACATCAATGGAGTGGATCAGAAGGAAGAAAAAAATAGACAACCAGAAAAGAATGAAGAAATAAGAATTCAAAAAAATGAGGAGAGGCTTAGGAACCTCCGGGACATCTTTAAACGTTCCAA